>OU696574.1:8106086-8116086 GCA_916048095.2 Sacculina carcini | reverse complement strand
TATGGCTGTCATCCTCCAAGAAGCCTCTACACAAATCTAACTGCCAACAGTTATCAGTCTATCATTTTCTACCTTTCTGCTGATCAACGAAAAACTGGCAAGTACAAGCACATCTGTGATTTTCTCTCCACCGTCCACTAAATCCGCAAGCAACAGTCTGAAATTGCTTGTGTGCTAGAGAGCAGAGTGCTTGGAACGTGTCAGTGTAGATTTATGCTGCAAAAGGAATCGCTTTACCAAGAGGATTTTAATGTCGCTAAAAGGAAACTTGGCAAGCAAAACGGGTCTGCCCTTATGCAACACCTCAGCAACCATGTTCTTGCAATTTTCGCTCAGACAGCAACTGCACACACACACACACACACACACATGTGTGTATGAATATGAATGGATGTGTGTGTTTACATGAGCAAACTTGAAGCCGATGATTTTGCACATTCAACAATGTTACATCTTGTAGTGACTATATGCGAAAACAGGAAATTTCGGCTGCATCCAGGCCGAATAAGGAAGAGATGGGATTTGTGCGACCAGCCAAGTATGTTCATTACTTGCCTGACCAAACACGACATTCAATCATAGAAACCGTGGCTGCGACATCAATTGTCGTGATGAAAATCCTGCTGATGCAACTGATCAGCCTGATTAACCTGCCTGCAGGCTAATATACCTTAATTATGATGTGTAGATCAGTGTGGGGGCTCACGCACCCACTGGGAGATTCTGGGCATGGGCGTATGTCCTAGGGGTATATATACCCCGACAAATTGGCCTGAAGTGACGAATTTGCAATTAAGCCCTCGAGAGGTATGTGTGTTGTAACTGAATAGTCTGAAAATGGTTGAGGGTCCCATGCAATTGAGCAACTGAGCCATCCTTGAACACTAATGCATGGTGGCTGTCATTCCCCCGAAACTCGACACAAATCTACGCCCCAGATCCTGGTAAACAACGGGCCTCATGTCCCTCTTTTGGTCCCAGATATCTAATATTCATTTATGATTCATATAATGACTGTAGACTTATGTAGACACCTACGTGCATCGCCCCTTTGTAGTGTTATATTGTATGTATGTTCGTGTGGCGGTGTTTGCCGGTCTGTGAGCGTGTGTGTGTGTGTGTGTGTGTGTGTGTGTGTGTGTGTGTATCAGTGCACACTTGACCATATCTGAGTGATATATTGGGCTGTCCTATTGACGGATGCCCAGGCGTCACATTTTAGGAGGCGACACAAGAGCTGTTGGAAGCATTGAATTATCGCTATATCTGAGTCGAATTTCTGATTATTCTATTTCATATTCGCTGTTTTAAGCTCAAATAACTGAGAGCTGAATGAAGGCAAGATCGATTAATAACAATGATCTGCTATTAGGTGACTGGAAGCATGCACTATTATAAGGCGTCTATAAGGCGTATATATATCGTCTTTTCAGCTATATCGGCATATGCTCTTGCTAATTCTCTTACAGTCGTGTTGAAACGCACAGCCTCTTGAGGTTTGATGACTCGCAATCATACATGTTGTTGGGCGGCAACAAAATTTCCGCCCCGGGCAACAGATAGCCTAGCTACGCCACTGTTGCAAGGTATTAGTCGCGACGTATATAGCAATACAATTTGCTCCTGTTATGGATGAAACAATCAACCATTCGCGTCAATTATGTATGATTTGAATCGTTAATCAACTACATATAGTATTATCAAAATATTCTCACAGTGGTTGACTTTTGGTAATTGCTCTCACTTGTGTTGCCGCATAGCATTCGGTATGCTGACACACACACACACACACACACACACACACACACACACACACACACACACACACACATGCACACAATTAGCGAATTGGTGCCGAAATGGGACCACAACAGTGTAGAGATGCAACACCGCACATAACACTCCTCTGTTCATTACTCTGGCGTGCGTTCTTATCTCATACAATCATTAGTGCATGTATATATGTGTGTCTGTGTGTATGTGTGTGTGCGTGTGTGTGTATGTGTGTGTGTGTGTGAGAATTTGTCACGCGTGATCAAGAACTGGCACGCAGCAGAACTGCGAGAGACATTCGGGTCGAAGTCGATGAATTCTCTCACATATACACACATACACGCACACACACACACACACACACACACACACTGGAATCAGTTAGGGGAGGATATTGTAGGAGCTGAAAGCGTAGGAACATTTAATGAAAGACTGGATAGTGTGTGAAAAACTGGGAATTTCAGGGAAGATAAGTTACTAGAGGGTGGGTTACAGACAAGACAGTACGAGCGCAGCTCATCTCCTGTGGTAAACAAATAGCTGAGAACACACACACACACACACACACACACACACACACATACACTCACACAGCATCCCTGGCTAGTTCTTCACGCTGGACTAATAATGTCGGTGTTTGCGGCTTGTGAGAGGGCGGCGTGAATAACGAGCCGAGTGTCGGAAAGATGGACGATCCAGACGAGAAGTGATCCAGACGAGAAGTGATGCATTCCAGATGGCAATGATCAATGCAGTGATCTTTGAAATTAGCCCGGTTTGCAGGCCACCAAGCGTATATGGCACCGGCCAGCACACATTCACACAAACAGCAAGATAGCACAAGAACTGGACATTAAGCCCATACCACTTTTCAGGCCTGAAATACTAGGTGTTTAGCAGTACGGTTAAATAAGTCAAATCTTGAACTTTTCTCCGAGGGTATTATTGAAATGCGCTGTTTTTTCCACATTTAAAATATGTTGAAAAAACGGGTCCTTTCTTAATATCTACGCGTTAATTTACGTTACACATTACGCATATTTGTACTTTATTAATGATGTTGTAATTTGTACAATATGTTCTTTTGGATAAATAGAGCTTTGAAAGACTGACTTTTTTCCCTGAAGTAACCCTGACCATTAAACCTATCATAGAAAATATGGAGTAGAGCTTTTTACTAAAATATACGCTTAATAGCCGGGATATACAATAATCACCAATCACTTGCACTTCTACTTTGCTCACCAATCACTCAAAATACACAAATCAAACACAAAAAGAGAATTGAACTACGACGGCGATGATACCTGAGAAGTTTCCGAAATTCTGGATGCCACACGTGCTTAAAGTGATTCCCATCTCCCAATTGTAACTTTATGTCTATCTTCAAATAACCCTACACTCGCCGATGATGAAATGTCACTAGCACGGTGGCTGCATGATATGTTGCAGAGGATTGCAACAAGACTTACTGAACGACAATGACAGCGACACGTGTCCCTACAGAAATGCACCAGCTTGCACTCATACTCATACGGACATAAGTGGCTGCAGGAAACTACATTTGCAACGGTGGTGATGAATGGACATACGCATCGCTAGCACACACACACACACACACACACACACACACACACACACACACACACACATACGCACACATATACATGCAAATATTGCAGTTCCGCCAGGTGTGGTCATTTCCTGTTGCCTTCATCAACTTCCACCAACGGTCTGTGATGTTTGAGACATGCCGTGTTGATGTTGAGACAAGCTTAGTGGATCACAGGCAACTGGCACTGGTACAGGGCTCCTTAATAGAGGGTGCTCGCAACTCTAAGGGAAGTGAGCCTCGTTCCTAAGATGTGTGAGGATTACTGCGAAAAATTTAAGCTATGTTTTATCTATGAAATATTTTTTTCCTTGAGAAAACGTATTGCTTAATCCTCCTAAAAGAACTAGAACTTTAAGCTGTGTCAAGGGATTATTACGCATTTCTATTACGACGTTTGTATATTGTAGTGTGGTCGTGTTTGTGGTGCGATCGGAGTGGGACGTCTTGTAGGCGCGCGTGGGGCAGTGATGCCCACGCGCGCCTGTCTGGAATATATATTGATTTTTTATTTACTTCTACATATAATAATTTTTTCATATATCTATTAATAATCTAGGGGGTGCGAAAACAGGCTGCTTATTTGAAAATGAGATGTGAACACTGATAAAGATAAAAAACACTGCGTTATTATGTCGCAAGGCAGCACACAGCTCCTATATCTGTGGGTAATTCCCCACTGGTAGGGAATGGAGCTTATGCAAATGGGGAAATATACGTCGGGCATAAGAGCAAATGTGTGTGTTTTTTTTCAATCCAAAATAGTTTATTTTCGTTTCTCCTGACTTCCTGACAATTGAATTTGGTGTAGCAACTGAATGTGCTGGATTTCTCAGCGCAGTTGTGGAAATTGAAGATTGAATTCATCAAGAAATGGGGAATCATTGAAAATTAGTTCCGCATCAGTGTTCAAGACAAACTGAACACTATTGTCGATTAGGACAGCAGAAATATTTAGCGATTTAAAACCCTAGCAAAGGGTGAGTAATACGATAAACATCAAGAGCCTTTAATATTCACTTATAACTGCTCTTATAACTAAGAAATTCATTATACAATGAAAAGTCCATGTATCAGCCTTTTAATAGCTTTACCTAGAAATAATGATAAAAATAAAGTCAGTCTATTATTAGTCTATTTAACTTGAAATCTTAATATTCAAAGAAAACTTCATGCAAGTAACGCTCACAATACAGAACACACATCACAAAGACATCTAATAGACATAGCACAGGCATTCGTCAATGGTTCATTGACCTTTTGATCTTGGCTTGTTCTACACTGGAGCCCAGCTTGTTGCTGTTTAATTGTGCATCCTGTGAGGCCTCGTTTGTAGCAACTGTATGATTCACACGCACAAGCAACAATGCACATCCACACACGGCCCGTTAGAATGCAACAGGGCATTGCAACAAGGCACGAGCGCGTACAGTAATCAGCCTACACACACACGCACACACGCACACACACACACACACAAACACACACACACACACACACACACACACACACACACACACACACACACACACACACACACACACACACACACACATGTGCTCTGTGAGTAACGCATAAGCTTACGCTGAGGAAAATTGACGAAAATCCCACGCTAATTTGGAAGCGGATATTTCACCTGTTGAAGCATTTATGCGTGTATGTGTGGTGACTCATGGCTCACACACACACACACTCACATACACACACACATACACACATACATGCATACCTACATACGTTCTAATAGGCGCCAGCGGAACAAATCCTGACCAACACATACAGGTGTATAAGTGTGTGTCTGTATGTATGTGTGTATGTGCTTGTGTGTGCGAGTTAACATGGAAAATATCGTAAATTCGAGCTGGATGTAATGTCTGTCTCATTTATCATACAACAGTTGACTAACGAAGAACAGTACTGGCCACTACGAGCTCTCTCTCTCTCTCTATTTCATCACATACTCTGTAATCTGCTGCATGATCTTTTATCGTGCAATATTGAACGATATCTAAATTGCAATGGTTTTTTGCTACATTTAGTGTCAAAGCAAATAATATGAACAATATTGTGCACTCGGAAGAAAGACTTTGGGCATCAGTGAGTCAAGTCTCAGTTAAAATTACAATAATTAAAATAACAGCAATTACAATTACAATAAAGCTACAATTAGTAAGATTTATGTATTACGTTTCGATATTTCTCCCTGACCTCGGTATTTTTGCCCTAATTCACCAGCTCTTGATAATATGTAGAAAATACATTAATTATATTTCACAGAGTTGTATTTGTTCATGCAGTTTTGACTATTTCACGTTACTGTCGATCTCAGAAAATAAAGCCCGCTTATCTGAAAATAGTGTCAATTTGCTGACAAAACAACAGTTTACTGCAAACAAAACCGCTATATCAGTGGCGGATTTAGAGTGAATTATTTTGGGGGGCTGAATTATGTATGAGTGACTAGGTAGCGTGTGAAGGTCATGACTTGGGGCATTTTTCAATGATATATACACACACATTTACACACACAATAATGTGCGAATATGATTACGTTGAGGAACTATGAGGAGTTGATGGAAACATTTTGAAGGTTCAGCCCCCTGAACCCCCCTTTAGATCCGCCAGTGCGCTATATTTATTCACATATTAGTTTGACAATTATTATGCATTTTAATTTATAAAAAAACATTTGCACTTTCTTATTTCCATTTTAATTTATTATAATTTCAGTTATAATTTTTATTAATAGCTTATATTGCATATGAACGAGCATGCATACATATTGAGCCACCTGGTGATATATTTTGGAATTCCTTTACCCAACTTTCTCGGTCCGTGGCACAAGTGTAAAAACGCAATTTCCATCAAACCCTGCCCTACAGACTCACAAGCACGACACACACACACACACACGCACATACACACACACACACACACACACACACACACACACACACACACACACACACACACACAAATATGCCAATACTCTGTTAATTTACACATGCAGTGTTTTGTGTTGCGCATTCATTGGCGAATACTCGGAGATGCGTTGGCAAATTCCAACCTTCTTTTGAACGACTGCCGCGCATGATTTTGCGTGTCTGAGTCTGTGTGTTTGTTTGTGTGTGTGTGTGTGTGTGTGTGTGTGTGTGTGTGTGTGTGTGTGTGTGTGTGTGTGTGTGTGTGTGTGTATGTGTGTGTGTTTGTGCCTGTTGGTTTAGGAAGTGGGTGTACACTAAATGGGAGGACCAGTGTGTTCCTTCTGTGTGCATGTTTGTATGTGTGTGTGTAAGTGTATGTATGGTTGCTTGTATTCATCGAAGGTACAGCGACTGTAATTAGCAATTACCTTGATAGACAATTTTTGTACGTTGCAGCTCTCAGATGAACTCGTAAAACATGCATGCGCACCTGAATATATGTATGTATGTGTGTGTGTATCTGTGTGTGTGTGTTAGTGTGTGTGTGTGTGTGTGTGTTCGTGTGCTGTCCAGAAGACGCCCCACGGTGGCACTATGCTGACCCTTGCATGTATGTGTGTGTGTATGCATGTATGCGTGTGTGTGTGTGACCTTGACTTTTAATCGATTTTGGCTGTGATAATTGTGCGACGATTGAGCCCGCCTGCTGAAGCTGCCTGTTTGCTCCTCTTCTCTGTCTGTCTGTGTGTGTGTTGGCTCTCTTACTCTTTCCTCTGCCTTCTCTGCCATCAAGCCACAATGCAGACACGGCACAAGCTATACCAACTAACTTACCTATGTGTGTGTGTGTGTGTGTGTGTGTGTGTGTGTGTGTGTGTGTGTGTGTGTGTGTGTGTGTGTGTGTGTGTGTGTGTGTGTGTGTGTGTGTGTGTGTGTGTGTGTGTGTGTGTGTGTGTGTGTGTGTGTGTGTGTGTGTGTGTGTGTGTGTGTGTGTGTGTGTGTGTGTGTGTGTGTGTGTGTGTGTGTGTGTGTTGTTTTTGCCGGTGTCTTTTTGCGACGGTAGCGACGACGCGTGCTCGCGCTTGCACTGCCAGCAAATGCGCCGCGATTGTATAATTTTACGAGTGGACCGGCGTGCGCGGCCGACACCTCGCCTCCTCGCCAGCCATCCAGCCAGCAATATCCATAAATTGCAGAGGCGCTGAGCCTCAGTGCGGCAGCAGTTCAGGCCGCCGTCTGGCCGCACAAAAAGCGCATTCAATTCTGATCGACGACAATGTTGTGCGTACACAATGTATTGCCCACTTCTTCCTCTCCCCCCCCCCCCTCCCCTTCGCTATTAATCCAGATGCGGAGGGATGGGGGTTGGGGGGAAGGGAGGGTGAAGATGAGCTACCAGTGCTATGACGGTCAGTTTTTGCTTGCTTGCTTGGGTGGATCAAAAGCACCGCCCTCCGATCGATCGTCGCACGAGCGCGGATCGTTGATCCGTGATCATATTGCACAGATCACGACGCAGTGGATGTCGGATCACAGCTGTTGGATCACACATGATCACCGTGAGGATCATGTCGGGATTGCAGAACAGTGAACGGGCAAAATATGTGTCTCATTTAAATCTTCTCTCTCATTCATTGGAGTATATCCCGGGTGGTATATACCCCCTGACAAACTGGCTGGGGCGATGAATATGGAATTATACCCCCCGATAATGCTGCTGAGCTCAGTTCATTGGGTCATCGAATTCAGCATAGCAAAAAAGTAGCAATAATCACCAGGTGTGTATATATGCAATTATACGCAATATAATTATCATTGAGATATGTGTGTTGCAATTGAATAGACCGAAATTAGATGAGAGTTTTATGCAATTGACCAACTAAGTCAAATTTTAACACTAATGCATGATGGCTGTCATCCCCCGAACCTCGACACAAATCTACGTCCTTGCTTTTATTCTTTGGGGAGTCAATTAACTTTAGCCAATGTGAGATGTTAGGAAAGGTGTTGACATATATAGTAGAACGAAATGGAATCACTCGGAAAATATGAGGAAATTGCATTTAGCCAGGTAATACCGAGTGGTTGCAGCTGATTGTTGTTTGAAATCAAGACAGTCCTAATGGTCCATGGTGCCATGTTCAACGTTGATACGAACCTTCAAACGATGGCTGTGTATATTTTCGTCAAAATAACTGACTCGTGGAAACCGACATTAAAAACTGAAGCCAAAAATGGCGCCAAATATTTGCACGTGCCAAAATCATACTGACATACTGGCTTCATGATGTATTTTTGTTAATTAATATAAGAGATAGTTAGCATCTTAATTGACCACTGAATATTTTGTGTAACAACAGATGCTTAAAATATCGTAGTTGAGGAGTATTATATATATATAGATAACATTTTAGCATTCACGTCTTCACAACGAATGTGGTCTGCTCTTGATGTGTGTGTGTGTGTGTGTGTGTGTGTGAATGCGGAATGAGGGAACTGCTTGAGGGACTGTCTGAAGGGCTGGTTGAACCAACACTTGAGCACAAACTTGTCTCTCAAAGAACAGGACAGTCCTTCCTTGTCCTCACGGAACCTGCGCTCATAGAGATATGTTCCCCTCTCATTCGTGTATACTTGTCTGTGTGTGTATGCGTGTGTGTATGTGTGTGTATGTATGTTTGTATGTGTGTGTGTGTGGGTCTGTAGGTGCTAGCCTCATAAAGATCATTAGTCTTTGGACATGTGGTCGTATTCAATCGCTTGCATGCTCAGTCACCATATCAATACCACGTGTTTCTAGCTTTCCTCTAGGCAAATTACCACACTGTGTGTGTGTGTGTGTCTGCAGTGTTGCGTCCCCGGAGGGGGAGGGATGAGGCCAATGGTGGCTGACGTCACCGCGTCGTTTCCCACACACACACACACACACACACACACACACACACACACACACACACACACACACACACACACACACACACACACCGGAGCTGAGCAGTGGTCGCGTCGTTATCGACGAACCATATCGTCGCTGTCGACGATATATTCATCGTCGGCGCCGACGGTGAGGCGTTTTTGTCGCTCACACGTTGGCGAGCCTGCTCTCATGTTGTCGGCGGCCGTCTGAGTTTGGTGTGTTTGAGTGTTCTTGTCTTGTCAGCTCGCCACACTAGCTCAAAAACACGAGTGTTTGTGTATGTTTGTGTGTGGGTGTGTGTTTGTGTATGTGGGTATGGGGATGCGTATCATATGACAGTGGTTGTCGGTAGCGGTGTACCGTGACACACACACACACACACACACGCAAAACACACACACAGGCACACAGACGCACACACACGCACACGCACACACACACACAGACACACACACACACACACAGGCACACGCACACACACACACAGACACACACACAGACAGGCACACGTGCACTCACTTGCAAATACACAATTGTACAACTAGTCGCAATCGCACTGACAAATATTGCGCAATAATTCAAACGCCACCATAATTTACATAACAAAAATACGCTGATCGCATATATACCGAAAACATATATCTGAATGTCATCTCTAATTGAACTTCGCCTTGATGAATTCTTCTCTTTAGCTATAGTTATGACCGACTGGTTTTTATAAGTGAATTTGTGATTAGTTACCAGTAATCGCCATGTATTTGTGTATTTTGTTAA
>OU696574.1:7981086-8101086 GCA_916048095.2 Sacculina carcini | reverse complement strand
AGCGCGGAGATTTGTGTGTGGGTTCTGGGGGATGACAGTCATCATGCATTTAGTGTTCAAAAGTTGACTCAGTTGGTCAACTGCATGCGACCCTCAACCATTTTCAGCCCATTCAATTACAACGCATATAACTAAATAAAAATATACTGCATTAAATTGTATACACATACACACACTTGTTGTGTATTGCTTATTTTTGCTATGCTGATTCTGATGACAATATACCCAATGAACTGAGCTCAGCAGAATTCTCCAATGTATATTTGCTCATTCATCACACCCAGCCAGCCAATTTATCGGGAGTTGTCCCCAAGATATACATAATCTGATCATCATAATGACCAATCATTATTATCATCATCGCACCAATCCAGTGGTTCTTAACCTGGGCTCAATCGAACCGCAGGGGTTCGGTGAGTCAGTTTCAAGGGGCTCGGCAGTTGGGTTCACCCACTCGTATGATTCGTGACGTCAAGCTCTGCTTGGTCATCATTGGCTGAAGCTAATCTCGCCACATCGCATGGCCTTGATATCTGTGCTGCAACTCGGTCCACTCAGTAGTAGCCTACTTGTGTGACTGTCTTGATCGTACGTGATTTGTGATTTTTCTTCAAATACTTCAAAGACGAATGGTTCGGTGAATGCATATACGGAACTTGTGGGGATCACTAGCTGCAATAAGATTAGACAGCACTACGCCAACTCAAAGCTTGCACATTGTCAAAACACCGAGTAGCAGATTCAGCATTCATTGACACAAAACACTGAATTACACATGAAATGACATTAAAAACTGCTACATTTAATAAGGTCGTACCATCAGTGGCCCTATATCGGTCCGTCCAAGACAGCACACACACAAGCACACACACACACACACGTGCTTGCAGACACACACACACACACACGCACACACATTCTTGCGTACGCAGACAGACGCACACACACATAGAAATACCAAATTATATATGAATACTATTATTAGAAATATTATGAGGAAAAAACGGTATTTCACTGATTGGAAATTGACACGCTGAGGGCCATTTGAGGTAGCCTTGAATCTCGGCACCCTGCGGCAACTGGAAGTTTTTATTGCGTCGCCGTTTTTTTGTAAATTTATTAAATTGTCAAACAATTTTTTGTGCGGTGCGGTCGGGCATGAATAGAACTAATTATTCATGTAATGTAATGCGTATACGGAAATTTATAACCATGATAAAAATAATTCCTTTACAGTTCACTCAAAATTGATGCGTTTGCTTAGTTTGAGAACCAACGATTTGGGGCCCCTTGAAAGCACGCGCTTGGGGTCTAGCCCCCTCCGTGCACTATACAGATCCGCCACTGATAAGCTATAGACATCAAAGCGAGAAATACTCGTGGTAAATTCAAATGATACGAATCCATTGAGCTACTAGCTGACATCTAGAAAATGAAATTGTTCAATGCCATGGAAGTACAATGCATTTTGCCCAAAATAACTTATAATTAAATATATTCCCCTGCTCGTTAACTTGAGGCAATACTCAGGAATTGTCTATTTCCCAGGACATGCGCGCACTATGTATGTGCGTGTGTATAGGTGTGTGTGTGTGTCTGTATGTGTATAGGTGTGTGTGTGTGTGTGTGTGTATAGGTGTGTGTGTGTGTGTTGAGGGCAGGTGCGTTTTTCCGTGCGACTGTCATCGATGTCTGAGCGATAACACCGAGATTTATAGTCACTTCATCAAACACACACACGCACACACACACACACACATGCACACGGACATACAGCAGACAGATGGACATTGCTATAAGGGACGTCTGTTAAGGGGGCAAGGTGTTTTAGGCTTCTGTCTGAGCGTGCGTGTGTGTGTGTGTGTGTGTCTGTGTGTGTGTGTGTGTGTGTGTGTGGCACCTGCCTACAAGCTGGTCTGTGTTTGGTAATTGTTAATATGTCGGTCGCTTGCGAGGAAAAATTGAAAATTGATCCCAGCACGAAATGGGAATAACCATGTTTTCGGCCATTGACCATTCATATCCATATTTGCATGCTAATATTTGTAATATGCTAATTAGCTCACTTAATTTGCAAGCTATTATTTGTTGTGGTATTCTACATTATAAGGTACGCGAGAGGACACATAAATTGAAATTTACTTGTTTCTGTATATATTCAAATACATATCGGAAGAAAATTTGATGAGATCTAAAAAGACAAACATTAAAGACATGTTTCTTTTGCAAAAACAGGTTCAACCGCGGAATTCTAGAGTTGCCTCTATAGGGCCTCCGTAGCCCTGCATTGTTGCAAAATCTGCTTCAGCAACAATGCAGCGTTCAACATGCAATACTATTTCAGAACATGAGAGCGATTTAACGGATCATAGTACCATGGTAATTGCACAAGCGCAATTTTCCTTCAAGTCATATCAATGCGATTGCGAAAACAACACTGCCAACCGCAAATGAAAACCGTTACACTAGACACACACACACACACACACACACACACACACACACACACACACACACATGCACACACGTACACACATGCAAATTTGAGGATATGCTAACGGAAAATTTGGTACTTTTCCTGTATTTTGAGGAATTGCAGTGCGTGCTTGCGTTGCCGTTTCAATGTTGCTGGCGTATCCGGGCTGGAATTCAGCAATTTCCGGCCCGAGCTATTTTTTGTCTGCTATGGCGCGTGCAAAACTGGGTTGTTTTTTCTGGCCAAACATCAGTATATACATTGTACATACAGCGCCGATAAAATTCACTAGCTCCAAACATGCATTGAAACACGCTGATCTACTCCAATAAGAAAGATTTTGGCGGTCTGTTTTATCACATGTCAAATTTTCATACGAGATTCAAGCACAGTCAGACTTTCGGTAGCGAATTTAGTAAAATGTGCTTACCATGGCTAAATTCGAATTGATATTTAAGCGGAGAAGTAACTCGCAAACGACTTTTGTAACATAGTACATTTTCAAATTTCGCTAGAACGATTATATGTATATATATAATGTCAGCAATAATTTAATAAATGAGCCTCATTCCAATAATATTCTGATATAACTAATCCATTAAAATGGTTACAAATATATATATGAAATGTATATATCGCCTAAAATATAAATATCCAATGGACTTGAAACTGTATGGCTGTCAACATTGTATTTGCAACAAATTGCAGATGTTGCAGCAGTTGTCCGGGGTACATACCTCGCTGTGTGCTTTTCTTGATATCATGGCGAGTGTTGCAAGGTTGTTGGGCACGATCTGTGAAAGTATCTTGTTTTAAGATTGAGAGAGAGAGAGAGATATCTCAGCCAGCCGCTGTACCTGTCTTGAACTGAACTGAGCTGCTCTGAAACAAGATTAGCGAGATGTCATCAACTTGCCACTACCAGACTTTCAGCAAATTTTCTCAGTTGAATTGTTGATTGTAATAAATGTTCTGTCTCACACTCACGCAATAAATAGATATTATTATTATTATTATTATTATTATTAATTACAGGCAAGTCAAGTAGCATGGGAAGAGTGCAAGCACTATTACCACCCTGTGGTGGCCTCATGTACTGGAAATGCCCACAAAATGTAGAGAGAATGATAGCTAAAAAAGTAAACAATTCTAGAAGGTAAAAGAGATTGAAAAAAATATCAATAAGCAATTCATCCGATAACACTCCATAATGTCACTCCGCCCACACTCCTCAATAAATAACAATCAACAATAAATAAATATGTGCTGTTCAATAAATGACACCCAACATTAGATATGCATAAATATGAATACAAATGTAAATAAATAACAATCGACAACAATAAACTATTATTTCGTAATTGTATATACTTCTTTCGTAATCTAGCAAGTGTGTAGGTTGTGAATATACGCGGTGATTTTTAAGGGAATAATTTCCCACATACACATTATAATTTTCACGATTTTTGCTTATAATTTTTCATTTACGTTTGTTGTGATGGCTATTATAACTTTTTTAGTTGATTGAAATCTCGCATAACAGACAATTTTCACATTTGACAATTGTCAATTGTTGATTTTATTTTATTTGATATAATTACAATATATTTTGTTGGAAAATATTTCTTTTCCACGAGCCCTGTATGTGTGTGTGCGCGTGTGTGTATGCGTGTGTGTGTGTGTTTGCTGAACGAATTGTATATGGTGTCTATTGATAATTTTACTTTCTCAAAAATTCAACATCCCATTTGGAGCGATTTCTCACGAAAAAAAACTATGATTGCACTTGCGTGTAAAATCCGGATTTGCCATTAAATAATTATATTTAATTTCGCTTGGTGTGCTCCAATGTTCATACTCGCATTTTTCTACTAGAGAGCAACAGAGCTACTAGAGAGCAACTCATGATCAGTGATCATGATCAGTCAATGCAAACTAAATACATGTGTTTAAAAGGCGGGTGACGTACTCGTGTGAGTTGGTAGGCATTATGTGTGCGCGTGAGTGTGTGCGCCCACATCGACGAAGAGGAGCGCTCTGATTGACATAGGCACGTGCATTTGTCCATCTAAAATTCACAATGGTTGATAGGGCAACGGTTGAATGCTGGTTAGTGCGCTGGTGATAGTTTGTGGGTGTGTCTGTTGATTGTTCATAATGCCTAAGTGTGCTTCATCCAAGAAGGCTAAATGCCAAGCCATTGTGCAAAGGTATCCCGAGGAATTCCAGCACACGCCCAAAGGAGATTTGTTTTGCAAATACTGTGTATGTTCGGTGGACGGAGAGAGGAAATCTTCAGTGGACAAGCACAGAGGATCATCTAAGCATCAAGCGAAAATTAGCAAAAAATAATCGCAGAATGAACAGTTATTCATTCCGAAGCACAGATATGATATTATTGATCGAGTTACACGAGCCTTTCTCTCGGCCGATATACCACTGAAAAAACTCCGCGACCAAAAGGTGCGCGAGCTGTTTGAGTTCATGGGGCAGTGTCCACCATCTGAATAAGCATGTCGTTCTCGTGTGATGGAGATGGCTGACAAGGAACTGCAGGACATGATCGACAGACTGTCGAACTTGGAGTTGTTTTTCGTGGCCAATGAATCAGAAGTGAACGGAACCAAGTTTTTCAGTGTCCTGGTTGGCAACGTCTCTGAGCCTACAAAAACATAGTTGGTTCACTGTAAATCCGTCTCCAGTGTGAATAGCCAAGTGGCCATTGAGCACATAGATGACGCTGTCAAAAGAGTCGACGTTCAACGAAGCAAGGTTGTCCTGCTCATTTCAGATGCTGCCAGATACATGGTGAGTGCAGGCAACACACTGAAGAAGCTTTACCCGCGCCTTTCTCATGTCACCTGTGCTGCACACCTTTTACACAACTGTGCTGAGAAGGTCCGAGCCAAGTTTCCCAGTGTAGAGACACTCATCGCTCGAGTGAAGGCTGCTACTACGAAAAACCGGGGTCGCCAAAACGCGTTCAATGCCATAGGATGTCCACCGCAACCTGTTGTCAAACGATGGGCAAGCTGGTTGAACGCGGCGTTTTATTACGCAGAAAATTTACCAGATGTTAAAGATATTGTTTCTGGCTTCGAAGGAGGTCTTTTGGTGTCTCGAGCCAAGGAGGCACTTGGGAATGCAGCAATCATCGAAGACATGGCTGCGATCAAGCGGAACTACGTTGACCTCGCTCAATTGTTTCCCAAAGTCGAAAGCCCCTATTACACATTAAAGGAAGCGTTCAGTGATTTGATCAAGCTGAACTTCGGTGAAGATGCTGATCTCAAACAATATCTCACCAAAAGGATCGAGAAAAACACAGACCTGAAGGCCATTCTGAAGTACGAGCGCATTGACATCTCACCAGCGCTGTATGTGAATCTGCAGCATTGTCAGGCAACATCTGTTTCAGTTGAAATGTGCTTCAGCATGCTGAACAAGTTGCTTGCAGACGACCGGAACTTTGATACAAAAATGTGGAGGCCTATTTGAGGATGTATTACAATTCTTCTGACTGATTATGTATTCGCATACAAATATATTTTGTGTTTTGAGTTATTCTTGCCCTATATAAAGTTGTATCTGGTTTTGATTGATCTGGAGCAAACTAGATTGCATTCTGAATACCAACTTTAGAGCTTAAAACGCTAGCATATGGTTCTTGCATCAATTTGGGATATCCGTTAGTGGCTTGATTAACTTAAACATTGATTCTAGACGCTAAATGTATTGATATTTAAAAAAAACAATGACATTGAAATTCAACAACGGAATAGTACTTTGTCACAAATCAATATGCATATATATTAGGGTCCGCGCTCAAAGAAAAACAAATTTCATGAGAAAATACTTCAAAATGCTAAACTTAACAGGAACTTATCCCAAAATGTTCATACTCAAAATCTTAAAACATTTGTCAAACAATTCGTCATTCGAACATTCACAACAATTTTTAGTGGAGTTTTAGAAAACAAATTAGTGCAACTTTTTAGCGCAACTTTTTCAATTTTTAGCGCAACTTTTTCAATTTTTTAGCGCAACTTTTCTTGATTTTTAGCGCAACAAAAGGTCACCCTAATGATCACCTATCATTTACAAGTGACATCGTCCTAATTGCTTCCTATATTGTGAAATTTCAAACAATACGTGGGACCGTGAAATAATCATTCTGGAATAATCTATCCAGTGGCGGTGGCAGGATTTATCCGAGGAGAGGGGGGGCTAAGCCCCTCCAACCCCCCATCTTGGCGCCGCCACTGGTTGCCGTCGATTTTGCCTCAATGTTTCAACGTTTTATGGTCTCTGCTGTAGATTCGAGTCTGTCTTGATAGTACAAGACACATGGTGAAAAACTCAACAATTTGGTGTTCTTATCTTGCACAATGCCTGGGTGGTATGTTGCAGACTCAGCTTTGTGATTCTGCTTGATTTTTCATCTCATGACGTCAATGATACGTCAACACTCGGACCACACATACACACACACACACACATACATGCACACACACACATCGTGGCAAATATGCACTCTAACGATTTGTGAGGAAAAGGAATGACATTTCGCCAAAAATCATCTGTGAAAATTATCTGTCTTAAATAGTCATCCGCTTAGCGCTGTGTGCAGTCGTGAATTTTTCTTCGTGACGTGTATGTGTATGTGTGTGTGTCTCTGTGTGTGTGTGTGTGTGTGTGTGTGTGTGTGTGTGTGTGTGTGTGTGTGTGTGTGAGTGTGTGTGTGCAACAAAATCGCGCCTGTTTTCTGGTGACGTGTGTGAGTGGATTCTTTTGGGACTGACACCTCTGACATCTGTGCAATTCGTGTTTGCAAACTGGCCGACGATTATAACGCCTCAACACACACACACACACACACACACACACACGCACACACACACACACATACACATATACAGAGGCTGATAATTGTTGTATGCATAAGCGTTAGAGTGGGCCGCTCAAATGATTGACTGATCCGATTAGAGGCTTTCCTGTCTTGAGTGCCAATTGCTTAATTTTCGCTCGACTACTGTGCCGCGCGCCAATTATCGTCTCACTTACAGCCACTTTTGTCGACAATAACCATTGGCTCACATGGAAGCGACGTCGCTAAATAGAAATATACTCATCAGCAAATGGTTGTTTTTTCCGATTTTTATTGTTTTTTTTTAATGTCGTTAAATAGTTTCTACTATTTTTCAACTCTAACAGTATTTTGGTCATATTTTTATTATTGGAGAAGACAGCGAGATGCAACTACACTAAATGTAAAAATTCGCCTCCAATTTTTTTCCCCTAGTTCTAATTGGTGCTTTAGATCAGCAGTTTTTTGTAGTGTGAAAATTGAGCGCACCCGCCCTCACACACACACACACACACACACACACACACACACACACACACACACACACACACACACACACACACACACACACACACACACACACACACACACAATACGCTGGGGACCCATAAAAATGCCGCATTATTTTTGCTATAAACAACACCAGTCATTGACGTATGCACAAATCACGTAGCACAATCAACTGATGTTGTACGCTGTTTAGCCAGCAAAGCATGCATAACACACACAAGCGCGCAATGGCTGGAACACGCAGAAACACGAGCGCCAACCTATTTGAGCGTGAAAACGGAGGTGCTCTGTGTTGTTTGGCGCGTGCCAGCCGAGTCCTTGCCGCACGTGACTCGTCCATTGTGCGAGCTCTTTTTGACCTTTGAGCGCGCGCGTGCATTGGCCCGGCTCGTGCGCGCTCGAGCACGTGACAAGCATTGGTCGTAATCGCATTATGCACCTCCGTTTTGTCGGTGCTCGCTTTTTTCCCCGATTCCATCGCCGGCTGTTGTCAATAAACTAATAGAAACATGCACGAGATGTTTTCGTCAACGAAAGCGCCCCCAAGTTACACGTGCACGTGCATTTGTACACGTTAATACACGCAGTGGCGGATCCAGAGTGCAATTTCGGGAGGGGCTTAATTTTTTTTTGGGGGAGGGCTAAATTTCTGCATCGGTCAGTTAAGGACTTCGCCCGAAGAATTGGCCCGATAAATTTTGTGCCTAAAAATATATATTACTATAGTAGGTTATTGCCGTGAAAATTATCCAGTCTCAAATATAATACTATAACATGGGTATTTCAACACATTGTTTGTTAATTTTTCACATAATTTTTTTAAAACATGTTCAAAATGACATCCTGCATTATGCAGCTGTGCTTGAATTTATGAGCCGGTAGTTTTGCAACTTGTGCAACCGACCATGTTGCTTTAATTCATGAACATACACACATACACGCATCTTATACATATACAATTATGTAAACATCTATAGGAATATATTACACTATTTCCATTCTTGTCCCTAGGTTTCATGCGCTATTGAAAATATTAGTTATTATATAATGCCAAGATATTTCAGTTAAATAGAATTATACAATTATTGTCTCAACAGTCAGCTATCAAGATAGATATTATTAATTATCAAATAAAAATGCATATCGTTCAAACCGATTTTAAAGTGTGTGCTTCGATCACATGTAAAACACGAAATATCCCTTTACTTTTTACCTAAGCTCACAGGGCATATTTACTCCTGACAAATTGGCTGAGATTGGTGAATATGCAATTACACCCCGTGAGAATTCTGCTGAGTTCAGTTCATTGGGTATATTGTCATCAAAATCAGCATAGGCAAAAAAGCAACAATACACGACAAGTGTGTGTGTGTGTGCAATTATATGCAACATACTTTTCAATGTGGTATTCCTCCTGTAAATGATTAGACACAAAATGATTGAGGGTCTCATGCAATTGACCAACTGAGTCAACATTGATCACTGATGCATTATGGCTGTCATCCCTGGGATAATGTACGCGAGAACATTATGTCAAAAACACATTGTAACTTTGCGCTCTTATCGAAGTGAGAATAAACCTTACTGATTTGCACTTTTTTTTATTAAAACTTAACATTTTAAACTTCCCACATTCAGTAATTAACACAATATATTCATATCCTAATATGAAATGTCGGTGTTTTTGTATGAAAATAATTTTGATTGGTCACAAATATAGTATATTAGCTTGTTTAACAGCCAATCAATCAATCAATCATGCAAATATATACTTGCAATCGCTATTTTTGACGCAACCGCCAATAAGTTGAAAATAACTTCACCATACTGCGTGAAAAAACAATTGTGTGTATACTCACATTCGCAGCCTACCTACACATACACACACACACACATACACACACACACACACACACACACACACACACACACACACACAAACACACACACACACAGACAAACACACGCTGGGCCAACTCACCAGGTTCAATGTGAACTCAGCTAGGTTCAACACAATGCCCTTTTGTTGCTAAAAACGAATCTTGCCCATAGAAACTCAGAACACCCTGTGTATATACGTGTGTGTATGCGTGTATGCTTGTGTGTGTGTGTGCTGGGGCTGGTATACTGGCATCAAAAACGTCGACCCCCGTGCCCTTCATATGACGCCCCTCCCCCCTTCTGCGCTCATTTGCTTTTCACATTTATGTGTTTGTGTGTGTGTCTGCGTGTTGCGGAACATTTGTGTGTGTTTTGCGAACACCACTCGTTCGCGTGTATATCGCAGCAGGGGACCGCCACCACTGACACACGACACCACTGACACGACACCACTGACACGACATCACTTACACGACATCACTGACACGACACCACTGACACGACACCACTGACACACCACCACTGACACGACACCACTGACACGACACCACTGACACACGACACCACTGACACGACACCACTGACACGACTCCACTGACACACGACACCACTGACCCGACACCACTGACACGACACCACTGACATGACACCACTGACGCGACACCATTGACACGACACCACTGACACGACACCACTGACACGACACCACTGACACGACGTCACTTACACGACATCACTGACATGACACCACTGACACGACACCACTGACACGACACCACTGACACGACACCACTGACACGACACCACTGACACGACACCACTGACACGCTACAGAACTCAACACTAAATTCAATTCAGTCATATACTCGCACAGCAACGCTCGTAGACAGATTTTGTGCATGTATATACATGTATGTGTGTGTGCATGTGTATTTGTATGTATGTGTGTGTGTGTGTGTGTGTGTGTGTGTGTGCAAGCCCTACCTGGCTCCTGGCGTGTCGTACTCGAGGGGGCCACTTCCCGGGAATCGCCCTGGGGCCCCCTGGGGGTCTTTGAGGGCACCCTGTGTGTGTGTGTGTGTGCATGCATGTGTATGTTTGTGTGTGTGTGTGTGTGTGTGTGTGTGTGTGTGTATGTGTCCCGCTGTGAGAACAACCGGATTGGCAAATTCCGAGCATTGCATGCGGCCCGGATTATGTGCGATCGACACACCAGCATACAAACTCACTGGCACTTGTGCATGCACAATTGTGCATTCAATGTGCATGTCAGCCTGTTCGTGCATGTGAATGTGTGTGTGTGTGTGTGTGTGTGTGTGTGTGTGTGTGTGTGTGTGTGTGTGTGTGTGTGTGTGTGTGTGTGTGTGTGTGTGTGTGTGTGTGTGTGTGTGTGTGTGTATTTGTGTGCGCGTCGTTTTGTGTCGTGTTATGTCACAACAACAATGAACACACCAGCACACACATACACACACACACACATACACACATACAAACACACTTGCTCGCGAGAGTACAAAAGAGCGTGCGCAACACACAATGAGATTGAGTGAAGGAATAGAGGCGTGTGTGTGTGAGAGCGAGAGAGAGAGAGAGAGAGAGAGAAGTAATACGCATGCGCAGGAGTAGAGGTTGGAAGATGATGATGGGATGGGATTAGTGCGGTTGACAAGTGTGCTTAATTGCATCAAGCTCTTACACATCATGTGTGTGTGTGTGTGTGTGTGTGAACGGGAGCGATCTTGTAAACAGCTCGTGTATATTATTTATATAAGCTGTTATTTATAACAAGTGGTATTGTTCTTTGTTAGAAATTTGATGGACAAATTACTTTCATGTTTTCTTATTGAAAAACAAACTACACTCTCTGCATATCTTGTCTTCGATTTGCAATTCGCTACGTCTAATTATAACCAACGCTAGATGAATTGCTATATTCGCTTCACAATCATCCACAATCTGCTTTAATCAATAATGATTAATCAATACGTGCCTGTGTGTGTGTGTGTGTGTGTGTGTGTGTGTGTGTGTGTGTGTGTGTTTGTGTGGATTACAGGTTGTTTCCGGTGAAGAGGTGTCAACGGTGTTTCGGAGGCATATCGTCCAACGAGCTGGTGATGAGAGCTCGAAGTTCTGTCTATCACATCAACTGTTTCACCTGTTCCACTTGCTGTGTGCCACTTTCAAAGGGTGACCAGGTATGTGTGTATATGTGTATGTATCGCTAAGGTGTGTTGTGAATTGAGTACACCAATTTCCATAGCTTCCTTTCCAGGCTGGATTTTCATATACTGCCCTCCCACCCAGAAACGGGTGCAGTTTCTATCGGAATGTTTTCGAGTGATCTGTGCATGAATGCAATGATTGCATCGTGTTGATCCAACTTGCTTCAAAGCTTCCATTCTCGTCGTGAATATCCCAAATATCCTCTTTTTATTTTGTGGAATATAGCAGGATTATGAATGCAATTTTTTTCCTAGATTACTTCATTGTCTGTATACGGCAATCTTTGCATGGTAATGACGTGTATTCCACAATATATCTCATTGGCCATAAAACGGAATCCGTAAAGCACATCGATATAGTGATTTATTCCATATTAACCATTGTCTGAAACCTGCTGAACCTGTCTGAAATTATCTGAAACGTTGTGCGAGTCTGAGGTATACATATCAGCTTGAATCCGCTATAAAATGGACACGCGTTTTTTCCATCAATGTTTTCGTCGCTTCCGGCTAAATTTTGCGAACAAATTTATTTCTACTAAATGCTGATGCATCTACTTGTTAAGCCAATTCAGAGTTTCTCGAGCTGTACCTTCCTGCCTAAATTTGGATGCGTTCAGTGCTTTTTGTAGCGACGATCTCTCATATTTGTACACTGTGTGTTCAGTTCGGGATGCGCGAAGGTCAAATCTATTGCCGGAACCATTACGAGCTGGTGGCCAGTGATGCAACGTTCAATGTTCCCGGAGCATTTGGTGGCGTTGTCGGCGGCGGCGGTGCTGGAGGTGCTGGTGCTGGCAACGCCGGCATTCCTGACTATCTGCAATTCTCGCCCACCGAGCAAATTCCCTACATCCCTCCTGTTAGCGTCACGCAGAAGGGTCGGCCACGCAAGCGCAAGATCCACGACGATCTCAACTCACTGGGCATCGGTCCGGGACTGCAAGGTGAGCGATCCGCTGCATGAATTATTTCTCCAAGTACTCATTGTTTGTGGCTTTGTTTTGTAGTTGTTTATAACCAATTCCAAACTCAAGATCTGCGTTGAAGTCACACCTTGCCGTTGTGAAATTGCTGGAAGTACCATTGCTGACTTCCCTGAACGGTTCATCCAGCGCTAAGACAATACCAGTATTTCTGCGTAAAGTCTGTTTCCTTATACGCCCTCTGTCCTCGTATCACCTTTGTTTAGTAAGACGCTGTTCATGGTGATGGAGTGTCTCATCGATACACTCGCTCTGACAAGGGAAAAATCCAGATTTGGTGCAAATAATCAATTGAGCATTCGAACACGGAAGCTGCTAAAGTTATTGAATCAATAATGTATATCCATTTCAAGGCTCCAGAAGTCATACTGTGTATTGGTCTGTGTCACCATTTCACACAGCTTCAGCCACCAAAGTAATATGCAGCTGTAAACGGACCCATTATGAATTTTTTAATGACGTCATGGCTGTATGAACAAGGTGATGTTGTAGGAAAAACAACTTGACAACAATTTCTCGACAACGCAACTCAGTTACGTACATCCAATCATAATTATATAATCATATTATAGAAAATTATCTGTAATATGATTCAGTGCTGCCCTTTTTCTAACATATATAGACATTTCGCTTGTTCCATGGATATGCAAAAACAGCTGATAAAAACATCTTACTCATCTCTCACACGAACACGTGCATTTTCATAAATCATCCACACATTGCAAAATTGGCCTCGTGCCGACACTAGGATCTGTGTGCAATTATCATGCAAAAACGACCAATCAGCTATCGGTAGACACAACAACTTTGACATTATCCGTTCCTTTGCATAAGCGGAGTGCATACTGTGCCGCATTGCACACCATCCGCCAATCTGTGTTTTGCTTCAATGACATTATGTCACTGGTTCTTAGCCTCATTTGATAGTACTACATCTCACAAGTTCCATACATGCGCTCATCGAACTCTTAGTGTTTGAAATATTATATGCAAAATCACAAATCACCTACGATCGAGACAGTCACACAAGTAGGCTACTACTGAGTGGACCTAGTGGCTTGCAGCACAGATATCAAGGCCAAGTGATGTGGCGTGATTAGCTGCAGCCAATAATGACCAAGCAGAGCTTGACGTCACGAATCATACGAGTGTGTGAACCAAACCTCAGAACCTCTGAAACTGACTCCCCGAACCCCTGCGGCTCAATCGAACACAGGTTAAGAACCACTGGATTATATCTACAATCTACTCGCGCAGAATGACTAGTTTCACGGGTGACACTTTAATGTTGGAATTCGCTCCAGACCATCTTTCAACGACGCATTTGGCATTCTCCATGTGTCTCCTGGTTGAATCTCTTCTGTCTGATCTCCTCTCTAGCAATACTACCTTGTTAGAACATGTTTTCGTCGCTCTTTGTGAAAACCCATCGTCTGCTTACCGAGCTTAAAATAAGTTAATCGTTTTGCAATTTGCTTGTGAACTCCTGCGTCTATTGTGCGGCATTCTGGAACGATATCTTCACGGCAGCATTAAGCTATCTACAAGACAAACACTGGCAGTCATAGGCGGAGCCAATGGAGGCTTGGTGAGATTGAAACCCCCCCTAAAATATGCCAAGCTCCCTCAATCTTGGCCATAAGTATTTCCGGTGTAGTTCCTCATGTTTCGCCAAACCCCCACATCATTTTCCTTAGCCCCCTCCCCCCAAGGAGAAAATAAAAATCCTGGCGCCGCCGGAGCTGTCAGTGCTCAACATCCGGCTGTTGAGTGAGAATCGACGGATTTGCCTTGTCGATTTTGATCGGTACGGACTTGCGCGCGCGTCTGAAGCACGCCGAACGCCAGATATGACAAATACCGTGTGACGTTGCTACATGGCGTTCAGATTCGTTATCCCGGCCGATAGTTAGGCCGGAGGCGCGAGTCGTTAGCATTAACGGACGTGCTAGTAGCGGCCGGTGCGCAACGCAACGCTTGACGCCGAGAATGCGTCAACGGACGTCAGCGGAATGCGTCACTGCCGCCGCCGCCGCCGCCGCTGCCGCATGCTCGGCCACTGACCAATGCAGAATGCCACCGCTACCGACACACACACACACACACAGACAGACAGACAAACGTACACTACACGGGCACGGTGTTCGTTTGTATCGCACAAGTATGCTACTTGCTCCGATGACGCGCTCATTAATTACTGCACGCGCACGTCTCAAAGACACATACACACACACACACACACACACACACACACACACACACACACACACACACACACATACACAAGCAGACACAGACACACAGACACACACAGACACCGATAGACACACAGACGGGCAGACAGGAACGATAGCAGAGCTAGATAGCAGCTGGCTAGAAATCATTCGCCACCGGCCATTTTCTCTCTGGTATCAGCTGCGTCCGGTATCGGCAGTCTCTTATGTTGGTCTCTGATCGAAGAGAGTCTAGCAGAGAGTTGGTCACAGGAGCCGTGTGGCAGGGACATGTCTCTCTCTTGATCTCTCTTAATCTCTTTTATCTTGGCCTCCATGCTCTGCTCCTTAGCCGTGTGTCGCTCTGTGTGTGTGTATATATTTATTTATGTGTGTGGGTGTGTGTGTGTGAGTGACTTTTAATGTTGTCTGTGTGTGGGTGGCATCCACCAAGATATCAGACTAGAAGAGCATGCACTTTCGGTAGTGTAATCTGACACTCAAGAGCAGTGGTTCCCAAACTATTTTACCTGACGCCCCCCTTTTTCCTTCCAGTAGACCCGCACGTCCCTCAGTATCTCTGCATATGAAGTGATTCTTACATTTATTTACGTGTAAATATAACTAGCTTAATAGAAACGGGTGGAGTGATTGCTATAATTATGCTTGGAATGTATGTAATGACAGATATTTATTATTTGAATGGTTATATTTAGATTGCATATGCCCTTTTATTTGGATTTCTATTATATGTATACACTTTTATTTAGCTTTTCGATGTGATAATTATATTTGATTCATCGTTTTTTTGTTTTGGTCTTTCTTCATCAACTTTCACAATCAAATAGTAATTAATGACTTGTACTTTTTGGACTTCCGTTATCGCAACATGTTTTGGGCGCTTCCAGTACACGTGGGCCACCGCAGGGTGGTAATAGTGCACTTGCACTCTTCCCCCATGCTACTGGATTTGCCTGTAGTTAATTTTAATAATAATACTACATCAGAAATCATTTATCATCTTGAATTATCGTCGCTGTAGCGGCAGGATGGAATTTTCCCTAAAACATATATTTGCCATGGTTTCGTTTTTGCTGTACAAATCACAATATATGTGGCAGTAGATATGCGATATGGCCTGGGTCTGATATCGCTCGGGATATCGATATCTTGTGCACAACACAGCACGCGCAACACCAAACGAGTATCGGATGTATACGCCATATGGTATCTGTCAGCACTAAAAGTACTGGGAGAATGAGAATGAGAAAATGAGCAGAAATAGTTGATAATTTCTGCTCTTGTTCAATCTCTTCTGCTCTTTTCCTTTTCTGCTTTGTTTCTTTGAAAGAAACATTTTTTAAGAGAGAGAGAGATAGAGAGTTTGTCAATAATTAAATTTCATATGACAGACAAATAAAAATGAAAAAATACTACTTAATATTTGGCTAAAATAAGCCAAGTATGCAAAATTGTCAACAAAACACAATTTGGTCAAAAGCCACCCATTTTACTATAAAGGTATTTAATCAATTTCTTTTGTGATATTGTATGAGAACATGTGTTATGTGTGTGTATGTGCGAGTGTGAGTGTACAATGTGTGTGTGTGTGTATGTGTTTTTGTATATGAGTGTAATGTATGTATGAGTGTGTAATGTATGTATGTATGTGTGTGTGTGTGTGTGTGTGTATGTGTGTGTGTGTATGTGTATGTGTGTGTGTGTTTACGCCCCAGGATAGGGTAAAATGTTAGGAAATTTCATAATATGCAATGTCGAAATATTTTCTGCATGTTTTCTGTTGTGCAAACGTGCATTTGAATGATCAGACATCTGATTGTGTATCTCTGTGCGTGTGTTTGTGTCTTTGTGTGCTTGTGTGTGTGTTTGTGTGCTTGTGTGTGTATGTGTGTGTGTGTGTGTGTGCAAGTTAGTCTGTTTGTGTGTTGCTAAATATAAATACATTTTTACGTTGTACATAGATACGCGTACATACACACAGTCACACACTCACACATACACACACATACACAGACACACACACACACACACACACACACACACACACATACACAGATACACACACACACAGACATATGTATACTGTCTGGGTATCTAACTCATTAGGAGTTTTTGCTTGACAAAACTGTTCCACAAACACACACACACACACACACACACACACACACACACACACACACACACACACACACACACACACACAAACACACACATGCACGCACATGCAGACACACACACACACAAACACACACATGCACACACACGCAGACACAAACACACATGTAGGCACACATTGACAAAGAGTGTATGTTATGTTTGTGTGTTTGCTGGTGTATGGTTGAGTTATCTAAGAGTGAACAGTTGAACTCTTTGTTTTAACACTTTCACAATTAGTGAACGCCTATAATGAGAACAATAATTAACTGAAGTTGGCAGGATTTAACTGAATTATCTGAACTTGGCAGGGTTAAGAAAGGCCTGTAGGCCCTATTTTGGGTTAATCTCTGGTATTTACAAATATAATTGATTTTTTACTGTAAATATATTTCTCACTTGCAGCTTCCAGCATGTTAGTGTAATGCACTGTAGAATATTGCTCTCTCAAAATCAGTGTACATGCCAAATATTTGCGGACATCCGAGTGGAAAAAAATAAAAATCCTAATAAATTGTTTACACATTCTTGTTTGTTGATCACAGTAACACATTAGGTGCAGGCTAAGCTCTGACCAATTTATACACGTAAAATGACAGCGCCAAGAGTAATGTATAATACTATTTTCATTAATCTCTTTCAATAATTTGTATATTGTTTTATTTCATGTGTTTTAAGATACTTGAATGTGTGTTAAAATTGACTTTTCCTATTTTACCCTATTATTGGCAGTGTTTTAATTCCGCTACATTTTGGAATAACCACTTATTTGTGGAAAAACGTTTATGACCAAAGTAATACAAAATACAGTTATTTCCTTGATTTATCCTTTCACCGACAACTGTGGCCAACACGATGAAGTCATCCTAGCTTTATCTTCAGCCAATATTTGTCTATGGTTATTGCTGAGTTAATTCCTGTTCAGTAGCCGCTATTAGGCTAAAAATACTACACTTGAGAATTTCAAGTATTCTGGTAGAAGTCAACATTCGATTTGATGTCAGTCATTTCTATAATATGTATATTTGGCCCGTGGTGATGAAAGGGAAGACCTTCCGGTTTATCAACATTTTAAATGTAAATGTATAATATCATAACTCTAGCGTCCAAACTTTTCTCCATTATAATTTAACTCGACTACAATTTATGATGTTTGATAAATTTATTTGTGTTTTTAGCTGTTTACGTGATATTATATTGTTGATATTTTCGTGCTAATTAGATAAAGAGCACGGTGAAAATATTTGTATGCGTGTTATCCGTCGTCATCTACTTTTGTGATTTTCAACATGTATTTACAACAACACGTGACATTGGCCCCTCAAGTGAGATGTCTGGACGCGTCCCTGTGCACCTGGGGTATTTACCGGGGGTTGATTGTGGGCAAAGAGCTTTGAAAAACGTGACAGTACATAGTGGTGGTTTCCTGTAGTGAAATTAAAAAATTTATCAGTGATGTATTGAATTAAAACAAATTGTATTAGTGTTTTTTAAGATTGTATGTGCTTAGTTTGTTATATTTAGCAAAATCAAAGTGTGTGTGTGTGTGCATTTGATAATGTTTTTCTAAAGAGAAAAACTATTTCCCGGAGATGGCAATTCAACGGAAAAAGTTAAATTTTCCCTATTGAAACTAGACAATTTTTCACGACAAGCGTCAGAGAATATTGAGAAATCTTCACAAAAACCAACACAATAAAACCGAGTCAAATTCCACAGCATGAAACCTGTTTCTAATCAAAGCTAAACTAACCTTATATAAAGTGATTTTCACCGCTTACCCAAATGTATTTTATATACACGCATTTGAGGAATTTGACGCCAAAGACATGCTAATATAAAAATGAATAGCTTGTGCATGTCTGAACTATCAATGTGTGTGTGTATGTGTATGTGTAGGTGTGTATGTATGTATATGCGTTTGTATGCGCGTGTGCCTATCGCAGCAGAGAACTGGTGCATTCTTTGCTAGCCGCTAGTGAATAGAACAGCTGATATCTGCTGTGCTGACACACCAGATAGAGAAAGCGAATGGGAGAAATAGCCGTAGGAGGCCTACTGGCGGTCACACGCGCACACACGCGCATACAAACACACATATATGACATACACACACACAGGCACGCACAATCGCTTCTCCAGATAAGTCTTTCACTAAGTGTGTTCGTTTATGTGTATGTGTGTGTGTGTGTGTGTGTGTGTGTGTGCGTGTGTGTGTGCGTGTGTGTGTGTATGTGTCTTCAGACAAAATGCCCTATTCAACAGTAATTGACTGCGATTCCATTTGTTCTGTCGTTCGCTTACCGTTGTATTGACGTGCGTGCATGCTTGTCTGTCTGTATGTCTTTCTGTATGTGTGTGTGTGTGTGTGTGTGTACGTGTGTGTATCCCTATAGGCTCATGTGAAGGGTCCTTAACAGCACAGCGCATTACAAATGTGACATTGGAAAATTGGAATGCAAAGCGCTCATACATGCATTGATTCACATGCAACTTATTTGTTGCAAAAACTTGAAAGAAAATTGAAAATGGCAGTTGCTCACTTCAGTTTGGTCATGTGGAGCACATATGCTTTGTCTACGAATCGGCCACAAACAGTGACATAATCAATCATAATAGTATTATTATCATTGATTACAGGCAAATTCAGTGACAAGAAATAATATAGAAGCGCAAACACGCAATCACACAGGTCAAATAATTCACGAACAATTTATTTGTGAATGTTTGCGGTTTAAGTATAAAAGATAACTTACAATATAATTGATCCATTTATCTTTGGCATGGGATATCTCCCTTTGGGAACTTGTTCTATATTCCAGCACAGTCAGATTGTCTTAGTTTGATGTCCTCTGTCCTTATACACCAGTGGTTCTCAACCTATTTTGCTAGCGACCACAAATTTTTCAAAAATCAAGTATGGCGACTCAAGCCTACATAGATGTATACGAATTGTCTCTATATATAATGATTATGCTTTTAATCATAATTTAATCAAATAATGGTCTGCTTCGTGATCAAATTTGTGATATAATTTGGATTATAGTTTATCCATGTTCTGCTTATTACTCATGTAAGACTAGACATAATGTATTTTTATTATTATAGCGTATAAGTATAGCTTAGTGGATAATAATTATGTGGGAAACATGTCACCCTTCTTTGGGTCGTGACCTCGAGGTTGAGATCCACTGCTATATAATCTGGCCTTCTATAGTCTTCAGTAGAGGCGGTTGAAAGGATCGGAGCTTGGAGGGCTGAAGACCCTAAAAAATATGCCGAACCCTGCTGAGCCCCCCAAAAATCCTGACTATGAACATTTTGAGTGTAGTTTCCCCCCTTCAGCCCTCACCAGAAAAATCCTGTCGCCGCCATTGGTCCGCATTGTACGCGTTTTTTGTCATCACCATGCGCAAATGATGTCGGCAAATTTTTGGCCTGGGCAAAATTTGTCAGACGCCATTTTGCGCCGTGTCTACCAGCGTGACGTCACTGTGTTTTAGTCATGTTCACTGCACACACGACTGAGTGTGTGTGTTTGAGTGCACTCACATACACACACACACACACACACACACACACACACACACACACACACACACACCAGTCACTTTTTACTTATGTATGCCGTGAGTGTGTGCGTGTCCACGACCTTGTATATTGCCACAGGCGTGACCGAGATGTGTGTGTGTGTGTGTGTATGTGTGTGATATGCTTTGTCTGTCCCTGAGCACTCATGCGCGCTACCGTGTGCAAGCACACAAACACACACACACACACACACACACACACACATACATACATACAAACACCCAATTATATCTATGTGTAAATATGGCGTATATATTTTGCATATTTTCCCTACGCCATTCGTTTACTCTAAGAGGAGCTTGAGTCCCTGAAAATATTTCACCTCAGAAAACACAATTTAAAATTTCGGCCAATATATGGCACCCAGTGTGTGTGTGTGTGTGTGTGTGTGTGTGTGTGTGTGTGTGTGTGTGTGTGTGTGTGTGTGTGTGTGTGTGTGTGTGTGTGTGTGTGTGTGTGTGTGTGTGTGTGTGTGTGTGTGTGTGTGTGTGTGTGTGTTATGTCTTGTGATGTTGTTTGTTTTTTTCAAATTACACCTCCACCGTGCCAATGACATGGAGAAAACAGGTTTTGGCCGATTAGACAACAGGATACGACAATTAGTTCATTTCGCATATATCGCAAATTGTTTGGGATTGACTGTTAGATCAACTAAACTTTTCCGCTATGAATGAGAGCTCTGCACGATTCAACATTTTTGCCAGCCTTACACTTCGGCTTATTGAATGTTGAAGGATTTTATTATTTGCGCAAACACTTAAGCTGTTATTTAACTCCCAGATTTAAATTGTCCAATACTCTATATCCCGGTCATTAAGTCCATGCCACTTTTCAGGACTGAAATATCTAGTTTCAAGTAGTACGGTTCTATAAGCCCACCCAAAATTTGAACTTTTCTCAGGTGGTATTTGTAATTGATCTGCTTGCTCAAGATATACATTATGTTGCAAAAATTGTCCTTTCCTATTATTAACGTGTTAATTTCCGTTTTTCATCGAGCTATTGCACATATTTGTACTCAATTAACATTGATATAATTCACACTAAAATCTAGCTTGTTCTTTTTGATAAACATTTACAGTCTGAATTTTTACCCTAAAGTGGCTCTGACTATTACCATAAAATACATGGAGTAGAATTTTGAATTAAAATATGCGCTTAATGGACGGGATCTACGGTATCTCCGATTTGTGTATATTCAAGGTACACATGTCAGTTTTGTAGCAATGTATACCAACAACACATTTAAACGTCCTCACAAATGGACAAGAACAGAGGCTGTGAACACTTTTCAGAAGCTGTGAAATGTGGATTGTGTTCAACAGCACGTTGTTATTGTTTGTTGGGTGGTCCAAAGAGCCGAGAATTCACTGTGAGCAAAGAACGTTTTGCCGGTTTAATGCGGACGACAAAGCGCGGCCCAATACCTGAGATTCTATTTCAACAGGAGGTGAATAACGAATGAGCGGACAGATAGAGAATAATTAGACTCTGAACTGAGCGATTTCACGGTTGATACTGGGGAAAAGTTCCTTGGGTTTTCAGTACAGTCAGCTTCAAGTCGCTCAAAGGACATTCCTGATGTAGACAAGAGCGGCTCGTCAGGGTCAATCAAGTGCGTCTAGAAGAGTGGTCCTGTGGAGACCTTTGGGGAATTCTTCACTGGTGGGGAATGTAGAAATGTCAAGTGAGGAATCAAAGACCGGACAGAAGGACAAATATGTGTGTTTTATCAACCCGAACTCGTTTATTTTCATTTCTAATCACTTGCTGACATTCAATTTGGTAGAACAAAATAATTGGAGTTTTTGAAGTTGTATTGGGGTGTTCAGTGCTGCTGTGGAAAATATAGAATCGTCTCATTGAGAGGTGGAGACTCAGAGAGAAAAACGTTACGGATCACTGATCTAGAATACCTTCTCCGGTGTCCGGAGTCCGGGGCTCAAGTCGTTGCTGCCGGAGGTCAAAAATGAATGTTGGTGGCAGATCCACTAATCAACCAACCAGTGAACAAATCAGAGTTGAACGAATAGGCAATTGAGGCTCACCTTCGACGTGACGGTTGCGTGTTTTTTAAGCTGATTCAGATTGAGGAACTGTGCAAGTATGGCATGCTACACAAAAGGAACGGGTGTAGTGGGCATTTTCGGCTTCGCTGTAATCTACAAGAAGTTGCTCACGACTTTGAAGTCAAAATGGAGCATATGTGAGAAATTCGAGCTGCCGATTATAGCCAAGCTCTCATCAACTCTTGACTTTTTCCCAATGGAATTTTCTTTGGCAATCGACATAGAGAGCTTAGTGACGATGCTTGATTGCCGTCCACTGTACGGCCACATCGCCCCGGAGCGAGTTTCGGAGTCAGCGTGATGAACAGTCAGTGGCTACGGTGGCAACGCCGACACAAAATCGACGCATGGCTCGCCTCGTATTTGCACAGATGTCGTCGTCGTCCGCATCAGCAGCCGTGTCGTGCTGACGATATCGACTTTCAACGTCGTATCGGCCGTCCCCCACCAGCCTGGAGGTGGGGAGGGGCAGGCGTGCAGACGGGGGGCTGTGGCGTGTCACAACGAGCGACATGCATCACACTAGAAGACTACGCGGTCGCCGCTAATTGGATGCCGGGCACTCTTAAATCTGACAGCTCTCAACATAGCAGACGCCACCACTGACACGACACCACTGACACGACACCACTGACACGCCACCACTGACACGACATCACTGACACGACACCACTGACACGACACCACTGACACGACATCACTGACACGACACCACTAACACGCCACCACTGACACGACACCACTGACACACGACACCACTGACACGACACCACTGACACCACACCAATGACACGTCACCACTGACACGACACCACTGATACGACACCACTGACACGACATTACTGACATGACATCACTGACACGTCACCACTGACACGACACCACTGACACGACATCACTGACACGACACCACTGACACGACATCACTGACACGCCACCACTGACACGACATCACTGACACGACATCACTGACACGACACCACTGACACGACACCACGGACACGACACCACTGACACGACACCACTGACACGACATCACTGACACGACATCACTGACACGACACCACTGACACGACACCACTGACACGACACCACTGACACACGACATCACTGACACGACACCACTGACACGATACCACTGACACGACACCACTGACACGACACCACTGACACGATACCACTGACACGACACCACTGACACGACATCACTGACATGACATCACTGACACGTCACCAACACGACACCACTGACACGACACCACTGACACGTCACCACTGACACGACATCACTGACACGACATCACTGACACGACACCACTGACACACGACATCACTGACACGACACCACTGACACACGACATCACTGACACGACACCACTGACACACGCCACCACTGACACACGACACCACTGACACACGACACCACTGACACGACATCACTGACACGACACCACTGACACACGACACCACTGACACGACATCACTGACACGACACCACTGACACGACACCACGGACACGACATCACTGACACGACATCACTGACACGACACCACTGACACACGACATCACTGACACGACACCACTGACACACGACATCACTGACACGACACCACTGACACACGCCACCACTGACACGACACCACTGACACACGACACCACTGACACGACACCACTGACACGACATCACTGACACGACATCACTGACACGACACCACTGACACGACATCACTGACACGACATCACTGACACGACATCACTGACACGACACCACTGACACACGACATCACTGACACACCGCCACTGACACGACATCACTGACACCACACCAATGACATGTCACCACTGACACGACACCACTGACACGACACCACTGACACGCCACCAATGACACGTCACCACTGACACACCACCACTGACACATCACTGACACGACAACACTATCGTCTAAATTAGTAAGACTGATATAAATAACAATTAGTTCTATTTGAATGTAAGCTTCGGAATCACACTTGACACTAAAGAAATTGGTTTCTCCGTTTTTATGCGCGTAGGTGTGTGAATGTGCAAATGAGCGAGTGTTTGCTTGTGCGAAATAGTTGATAAATTATCCAAGCTTAATTGCTCTTATTCCAAGCTTGCTTTCGCATCTATATCGGCCTTCTAAACTGAACCGACTTCGTCTATGAGTTAAATCTTTCATACCACCGATATATTGTCTGGGCGGGATGAATATGCAGTTATATCCCTCGATAATTCTGTTGAGTTCATTGCATTGGGTATATTGTCATCAAAATCAGCACAGCAAAAATAGTAACAATACACGACAACTGTGTGTGTGTGTGTGTGTGTGTGTGTGTGTGTGTGTGTGTGTGTATGTGTGTGTGTGTATATGCAATGATATGTTTATCAATTTCTTTCAAGCAAGGACTTATAAATTTCTCCAGAAAACTTCTCCTTTTCTGCTAACCTACTCGAAATCTTACATCCAAATATATAAACAGAAAAACAAAAAGCTTTCATTAACGCAATTGCCGAAAAATTTACTTTCGATCAATTTCGCTTTTAACCACCATTAGTAGACATTGATGAAATATACCTCTCAAGCTTACTGTGTATCTGACTGGTGGCATATTAGTGAGTGTATACACACTCATACACACTCACTTGCATACGCACAAGTATATTTGTCGTGTAGTTGTTTGCCGTGTACATTTCGAGTGGGTTTGTGTGCGCGTGTGTGTCGGCACCGGCACGCAAACCGACCAGATTTGCGCGAATGATTGTTTTGCAATTTGTCATTGCCGAGATTTGCAACAGACCAGTGCTAGAATGATTGATGCTGCGAAATTAGTGGCTCACAAATTGCTCATTCATTCAGACAACCCGCGTCAATTTCGCACTTGTTTGTTTTCGAATGATAAATGAGTATTATCGCTATCTTTGTGTCTTGTCCGCTATGTGTGTGTGTGTGTGTGTGTGTGTGTTTGTGTGTGTGTGTGTGTGTGTGTGTGAAGGCAATGCATATGCAGTTGAGCTTAGACCAGTGGTTGTCAAACTTTTTGTGATCGAGTTCCACTGGAAGGTCAGTCGTACAGTCGTACAGCCGCATACCGCCTGGTTCCAGAGAAGAACTCAGTTCGATCAGATATCACTTTATTTACCTGATGCTGTACAAGTAGAACGCTGAAATTGAAATTGAAGGTGCATCAGCGTATCACCTGGAAGGATCACGAATATTTGATTGTAGAGAAAGGATATCTCATCAGCGTAATATTGTCCAGACTTCAACACAAGGTTATCAAATTTCGTGCCCTACATTCACGAGTGGCCTGATGCTAAGCTTGGGTAACCCAGGTGTCTTATAATTGAAAACAACCGAAAGTCTTTCTAACATACACACACAAACGCACGCACACACATATTACATTACATTAACACATTTATGTCGCGCTTTTTATGCAGGCGGTTTCAAAAGCGCTCACACCCAATCAAACATGTATACATGCAAGCTTTTCATGACCAAAGGAAGAATATACACAACACACAGATGCAATACACACAGCCACATTCTCGGCGTGGTAATGTCGCTAATGTGTCGTAATGTACAAATAACCAAACCTTGATACAATTTTTACCGGGTTTAAACAACGCATTATGACAACTTATCGTATGGTAACTTATCGTACTTTCTTTCCAACTCTCTTTCTAGACTTTTTTCTCTTCGAACTCTCTTTCTCTCTGAATCTTTTGGGCGCTTCCGGTACATGGGGCCACCTTAGGGTGGTAATAGTGCTTGCACTCTTCCCATGCTACTGGATTTGCCTGTAATTAATAATAATAATAATAAGGCAAGCTGGCGTTGCGATGCGTTTGTATGTCTGGGTGTTGACATATGTGTATGTATGTATGTGTGTGTGTGTGTGTGTGTCGGTGAATTCTCACAAATGCACACACAGCACACACACACACACACACACACACACACACACACACACACACACACACACACACACACACACACACACGCTTCAGCCGTTTCAGTGCAAAAAAACTACTATATTGATCTTATCTCATATCTCGCCACATCCGGTCCCTCGGCCGCTAAGAAGGCATCCAGGAGAAGGAGTAGCAAATACTCGTGTGTATGTTTGTCTGTCTGTGTGTGTGTGTGTGTGTGTGTATGTGTGTGTGTGTGTGTGTGTGAATGTGTATGCCGAGCGACAAGAATTTCACATAACAAAATGGCGGCATCTTGGCTGAAATGCCGAATGTGTGTGTGTGTGTGTGTGTGTATGTGTGTGTGTGTGTGTGTGTGTGTGTGTGTGTGTGTGTGTGTGTGTGTGTGTGTGTGTTTGACTGCTTTAATAGCAATGGAGGCGGGTGTGTGCGAGTTTGTCAGTGTCTGTGTGTCACATGTCTACCAACGCACAAAATGGCGTCTATGGCCGCGCCACCACAGACATGAATTTCCGTTGTGATAAGTTTGAGGCCGAACAAGTATTATTTCTTTGAATAAATCAAATCTGAAATTGAATCCTTGCTACGATGATTTGCTAGGCGGATTTGCTACATGGATTGCTAGGAGGATTTGCGACGAGGAAATCTTTGCTACGTTATTTTTCACCATTCTACAGCACGAATCTGCGATTTTTTTCATATACTTCAAACCACTCTCCGGCGTAGGATAGCATTTGATTCATTTTATATTTAGCTATTGAACACCTGGTGTGCTCGTGCTACTCATGTGTGTATATGTGTATGTGTGTGTTTGCGCGTGTGTGCTTGCGTGTGTGTGTGTGTGTGTGTGGCGGCTAAATGAAACAGCTCATTGTCTGTCAAGCCCTCAGATCACATGCTCTATTTCCGGTCATCGTGTGTGTGTGCGAGCGTGTGCGTGTGTGTGTGCGTGTGTGTGTGTGTGTGTTCACGTGCACGCACAAGGGGGTCGAGAGGCCCCAATCGTGCCGCCCCCCACCGACATCTGACCCGCTCAAGAGCCGCGGGGTGCTGACGTACGTGCGGCTTTTTAGCCGTCAGATTCCTGGCCATCAACGCATGCAAGCTGGCTTGTGGCGTGTGTTAGTGGTGGCGTCGGTCAATGATTTAATTGGTGTCAGATGAGTGGTGGATGGTGGGCCTCTTGGCTCTTGTTGGAGGTCTCGCCGCGGTGGTCTTCAAACATGACCAACACACACACACACACACGCACACGCACACACATATAGCGGTGTGTGTGTATGTTTGTTTGTGTATGTTTTGCCGGTGGTGTCATGCACGCAATGCCACACACACACACACACACACACACATGCATGCACACGCGCATACAAACTGGTCATCACGCTCGTTGCTCAGCTTTTGCCACTATCAAGCGCCAAGTTGTTTTCAGCCGGTGATAAACAAAACACACACACACACAGACAGACAGACAGACAGACAGACAGAGAAACAGATAGACAGACAGACAGACAGACAGACAGACAGGTAGACAGCTTGTTGTGCATAGCGACAGGGTGCCAGTGTCTGATAAAACGGAACACCGTTATGCGGTGACAGCCAAGTGCTCTCCGGATAACACACACACACACACACACACACACACACACACACATACACACACACACGCTGGCACACAGTGTTGAACATGAACTGTTGTGTCCATGTCGGCGAGATAGACAATCACATCAAACAACATTCCAGCATTAGTACAAGTTAAGATTGCTTATATGTGTGAATATATACAGTTGGTCGTCCAGATAGAGGACTCGAAGCGAGCGAGAGAAAATTCCGCTATTTGGAGGCTGGTGCTATTTGAAGCTGTGCCCTTCCATTCATCCATCTTCCATCATCCATCTTTTTTTTTGCTGTGAATCGGTCATTTTTCACACACACAAAAAATCCCTTATTATTTACCATTTTTTATCTTTCTCAACTATCAGAATTTTTCACCGGCTCAATTTTTTATTCAACTGCACGGCATTATCCTCCAGACACCATGGTTTTGGTAGGCTGCAGTTTGCATGTGAGACCCGTTTCATCAATGTTGAACACATAATTTGCCTCCGATGCAGAAGTAATCGGAATTGTCCATGTTATACAAATGTTTATATTCCTGTGATTCCTGTGTGTGTGTCCTTAGCCAATCTAAGGACCTAGACGGCTGACTAGTTTGCTTATCCTTGAGGCCGGCTCTAATAAGTCAATCATCTCTATCAATCTGCTTGATAATAGTCAATTGTTGTCAGTCGACAGGCCGCAGTCAGTGATTTCCATACATCCTCCATTTGAGAATCATACAGAATCTTCAGTTTCCACTATGTGGAGGTATGAGAAGAGATCAATAGATCAGTCCGCTGTCAGGTGGTTTTCGCCATTCGGAGGTTTGAATTCCGCTATTCGGAGTTGTAATTAGCATGTATCTGATATGCTTTTGATCGGTACCAGGGAAGTTTCCTCTATTTGGAGAATTCCGCTATTTGGGCTGTCCACTGTGTATATATTATTTGATACCCACGACGAGACTGAGCTGGCTTGCAATATTGCAGCTCACCATTTTCTTGCGCGTATTCTGCATTACTCGAGCAAGTTTTAGTAGTGTTTCGGAGCTTGCTGTCTCCATCTCCACATATATCTGCACTGTTATACTCGCCTGGCTTTCAACTGCTAAATTTAATATGCCTATTTTGTATTTGTAATTCTATAAACCCCTCTGTTATTGAAATTTAAGCAATTCATTGCGCTTAACCCTTATAATGCAACTAATATTCTTCAAAATTGTAACCAATCAACAATAATACGCAATTGTAATTTATATTGCTTGTATTGTATAATGCAAAGCGTAATTGTATTTAATAAATTATGCCCAAGTATTTCGTATTTGTCTTGGCACAGAATAAGTCAGAATAAGTATCGATGAGGAAAAATGTTAAATGGTATGGTTTTGAAAGAAAAATATTCTATAAATATATTTATACGGCACATTGATTTCACGCACTGGAAAAAATCAATTTGTGTGTAGGCGTGTCTGTCTGTCTGTCGTGCTGAACTCTCGAGTTTTCAGTGTGTCAATGTATGATGGATAGCTTATAGTTGAAACACTTCGTTCGGACCATTTGGCTGTGTGTGTGTGTGTGTGTGTGTGTGGGTGTGTGTTGGTGACTACAGCGTCCATAGCACAAGACACACACACACACACATACACATACACACACACACACATACATCGACACATACATCGACACACAGACATATATATATATAACCGGTTTTCACCGCAGCCCAGACTTCTTGTCATTGGGCAACCGAAAAAGACACCATGGAACGTCTCATGAGGACAGATGCCCTGATGTGTGGCTTTCAAAAGACGACCTCTATCAAGCTGATACAATGATAGGAATGTGTTCGTGAATGGTGGCAAGTGGTAAATGACACGGTGGTAATCTGGTAAGCACAGATGCACTTGGGAAAGCGGGAAGCAAGCTAGTATCATGTTTGTTTGTGCAGCATGTTTTTGGTGAAAGATTCCACAGTGTGTGTTTGTGTTTGTGTATCAGTTGTGTTGAAATCGATTCAAATTCTTGCGCCCACGCAATTCTAGACTGAAATAACGCTGACTTTGGTGATATCATTGCATTTGCAAGCACTTTGTGTTTTGTGTCGTTTGATTTGAAAAGAAAAACCAGAACGATGTTTCAGAAGGCAAGTGGAAAACTGCAATATCGGTCGAAAATGTTTGTGTCAGAAAGAATGAGTTCAATTCAGCGTCGTCAATGTTGTAGAATTGTCATATCTAACAAAAAATATTTTTTTAAATTTACTCCTTGTCCGCACGACTTTTAAACGTTGTCATAGACTTTCAAATGAAAATCTTGTCTATAATCGCTACCTTGTCATGATATGAAGCAATGGCGACGCCAGGACTTACTGGTGGGTGGGCTGAGGGGCGCTGACGGAAAATATTGGCGAACGCTTGGCGAAACATGAGAAACTAAACTGGAAATGTTCATAGTCAGGATTTTTGTAGGGGATTCAGGGGGTTTGTCACGTTTTTGGGAGGCTCTAACCCCTTCAAGTCTTAACCTTGGCACCGCCACTGATATCAAGAAATATTTGATTTGCTATTGCTTTCGAGTTTGTTTTGCTAAGGCATGTGTTTCACAGTGTAAGTTTGATAGAATTGCATAGAGTTATGAAACAAATATTGGTTGATTTAATATGCAATTTTAATAGAGAATATCTTAAATCAACACGGATTATCTACCGAATGCTTGAATAAAAATGATTAAATATGAAAGATGTCCATTGTATGAATAGTGATTGCAACATCCAGTGAAGCCTCTAAATTCCAATTAAACACGAGCTGAACACACTGGAAGAGCACACAAGGATTTTGATTAGAAAGCCTATTTCTGCAGTGTCCACATTGAATGCAGCCAAAATATTTCACACCAGTGGAAAATTGACATCAAATTATTAGATGAAACAACGCAGTAAGCTTCTACATATATAGACATGGTAATACTTGAATGAAGGACTGAAATTTCACCGTATCGATTCAGCCCTGTTTTCGTGGAAGCTATACACATTTTCATTAAGCTTCGCCCATGATATTTGTTCACATCAGTGGTGGCGTCAAGGGGGTGGGGCTTGCAGGGGCTGAAGCCCCCACCCTCCAAAAAAATGTGCCAAGCCCCCCCCCCCCCCCGATCCCCCCGGAAATTATGGCACTGAACACTTTGAGTATTGTTCCTCATGTTTGGCCAATTCTCCGCATATTGTTCCTTAGCCCCCTCCCTTCTCTGGCCCTACATGGGAAAAATCCTGGCGACGCCACTGATTCACAAATGACGTCAATGACACTCAACGAACAAGCAAAGAGTAAAAATATTGTTGGAAAAAGCCGAATGGGCGAGAATTCGCTGTCGTCATTGTGTTTTTATTCTTATCGTCAATATACTACAAATGTATTGTAGAGCGCAGACACGCACATAAATGCATGCTTGTTTAAAATCCCCGTCGTGTTTTGTGATGTTTCTTTATATATTGTGTATTATTTTCTGTAGCGTACGTACGTAAGCCTGTGGTTAATGCATGCGCGCGTGCGTGTATATATGTGTATGATTACGTATTTATACAAAACATACGTTAATAAATATTATCAATATTATTTTTATTGAATAAATTATTAGAACATAAGAATTTAGGGAGATGCATTTTTGAATTTTGTATTTTCAAAGCTTTAATTGTACAATATGTGTTGTGTTGTGGGTATATTTACGGAATACAAGACGTTTAAATAACAAAACAATCTTACATCTTTTCATCAAATTTTAATTTTGCAGTACTTGGATGAAGAACAAAAAAAATTTTTTCTGCAGAAAACAAAGTACAATAATGATAGAATGGAATTATATTGAGTTGGCATGGAAGCAATTATTAATAAGTTGCCAAGAATAACGTCAAAATTGAAATAACACGTATACGTACAGCTGCTGTCTGGTATACTGGACATTATTTAACACATGAGGGTGCGAGCCTCGTGCTAAAGAGCTGCGAAAAATTCCTGTGAAAAATTACAGAAAAATATATGTTTTTACCTATGCCTTGCAACTTTTTCCTAGAAATTATTTGCCTCTTGAATAGTGTGCGAAAAAGCATATTTAAAAAAAATCCCGATGTGGGAATACAATAGTAGAAAAAACACGAGAATCTAGGCGGGTGCGAGAACCGACTGCTCATTTGAAAAGCGTGGCAACACTGAAAAAAGTCAATATATCAATGCGGTTTAGCAGACAATCGACGCCTGGCTGGCGGCGTCAAGTCGTAGCCAAATTTAGCTCTAAATACACACACACACACACACACACACACACACACACACACACACACACGTACATACACCTACACTGCGCAACAACGACACCGCCTGGAAAGCTGGCTGTCGAACGATGTGACACTGCAGACGACGCTCCCCCCTGTCAACTTGCCCCGCCCTAAAATTCTCTCCCCCTCAACCCTCCCAAGCGCACAAAAACAAGATCTGCATCGGCATCGACGCACGCTCCGTCGACACCGACGATGCCAACTGCCAACTGGAGTGTAACACGGCGACGGCAGACATACGTCAAGGATGAAGCCCGGTGTGTACATGTGTGTGTGTGTGTGTGTGTGTGTGTGTGTGTGTGTGTGTGTGTGTGTGTGTGTGTGTGTGTGTGTGTGTGTGTGTGTGTGTGTGTGCCAAGCTGAAACACAACACGCCAGAGGCCAACAGACACACACAGGGACAAGCTGACGAGAAAGAGTAATGGGAGACTGAGAAAAAGAGGAGAAGGGTGAGAGCTGGGGGCATTCACAGGTGACACTCGAGACGATGACAAAAATGTTGACGTTTGAGAGTAGCGCACAGTGGCGGCGCCAGATCTTCTCATTTGGCAAAGGAGCTGAAAGGGAGACTAAGGAAATATAGTATGTGAAGGCTTGGCCAAATATGAGGAACTGCACTTTTTTGGAGGAAAATCAGTGGGATGGCTTGAAACATTTTTGGTGAGGTTTCAACCTTTCCACCACCCTCTCCTGGTGCCGCCATTGGCAACGCATGACATGGCAGCCGGCGGCATATTTACGTTGCATCTGCGCTTTGCTGACATGCCTAGGCATAATCGCACTCAGATGTGTTGTAATTTTGGGGTGGCATTCAGTAAAATACCATTGCAAATGAATTGAGTTGTGTCTACGCCCATTAATATATGAAATCACCATACATACATACACACACATACGCACGCACACACATACACGCGCTCAAAACACGTACAATAGTGCATATTCCTACAAAAGTATTTGTATACACGTTAAATTGTAAGTGTTAATTGTGTGTATTTTGAGGTTTTCAAGAAATACAAGCGCCTAAACTGCTATACTATTATACTACAATATATTTCACTATACACTACCCTGAAACCACTATGAGTGTTTGCTGCTTATATGCTGCGTATATGATGCAATTTGATGACTTCCATCGACCATAATGTCTTCAGCGGTAAAAAGCCTAGGACGGGTGTCGGCAACCTGCGGATCTAGAGCCACATGCGACACTTGAGCGCTGTTTAGTGGCGCCCTGGAACTTTTCCAAAAATGTTCGAAAATAGAGAGTAAAATGGGGGGAGGGAAATATTTTGTTTTGTTTTAATATAGTGTAGTGTCGCAGCCCTGGACTATGCTACACACACTCAAGTGAGCCAAATATATTATTCACAGCTAACACCTAAGACCCTAGAGCACAGAATATACAAAATCACCCACCTCGGTCATAGACTCGGGAAACTCCCACATACAGATAATGCGCAACAACATGAATCTGAAAAATATAAACAAAATAAAAAATCGGATTTCTTTATTGCATTTTTTTGATTGCATCAATTCAATGAAACATGACTCATTAGTATTGTAATGGAGTTAAGCTTGAGGCGGCATCGTAGAACAGAGTAGTCACGTGGTGCGTCATTCTCTCTACAAGATGCACTGCAGGAAGCATAAGCATTTAACATTGAAGTCTCATTATGTATTTGCAGCCAACTTGGTCATTTTTATAGTAGGTTAATATAGACACATACATCATGTGTTGCCTTCACTATATGGCTTTTTTAAGGCTTTTATATTCTTTGCGGTTCCGGAAATATTTGTGTTTTAGTCCAATATGACTCTTTCAATATTGTGGGCTGCCAACTACTGGCCAGGGAGATTCCAAGTAGGAATTCAAAATTCGGCCTTTTCACTCAACGTTTGATACTATTTTGTACTGTCTTGATTTTAAGGACTTAAAAGCTATTTTCATACGTAATCCGTTGTTCTTTTGTTAGGTGTTGTTCCTGAAAGCTTACGCACATCAATGTAATTTTTGGTTTGCTGTGTAAATTACTCTTGTGTTCGCTTGAGTTTCATCTACAAACACAACATCTCTTGTAGAATCCCTATATAGACTGATGTGTGAGGCATTGTTCAGCTAAAGCGACTTGTATCGGATTTGTTCTGTGTTTACCAAACAATAAAGCTATTATTTTATCAAATCAGTAAATGCCTGCAATTTTTACTAATTTATTTTCCACAACAGCAAGGTATTACGGTATTTTCCATAATAACAAGGTATTTTACACACGTGCATGCATACATGAACGAAAATATGGATTGGCGTATTTGCTGACAGACTACCAGTCCGAACTTGGCATGGACCGGATGGGCTATGACTCTTCCACTCCTCACTCGCAGCGCAACAAGCGCATGCGCACCAGCTTCAAGCACCACCAGCTGCGAACCATGAAGAGCTACTTTGCGCTCAACCAGAACCCAGACGCCAAGGATCTCAAGCAGCTGGCACAGAAAACTGGCCTCTCCAAGCGTGTTCTGCAGGTGAGCAATTCGAGACAGCAGGTTTTGTGCAGTAATCACTCATTTTATAAATACAATCAATGCTAGTTGACTCGGTCATCAACCTAGCAATCAATTCAGCCATACCCAGGTCACAGCGAAAGTTGTTCGATAACGCGCTCGTGTGTGTATGTCAGTGTGTGTGTCTCTGTGTGTGTGTATGTCTGTGTGTGTGTTTGTGTGTATGTGTGTGGTGGTCACATGTTTAATGACACTGATCTGAGCTGAGAGCAATCACGACTCACCAGCCTGCTGTACTTGAATATTCATATCCGCTGTGCTAGCTGGGTGTGCGTGTGTCTGTGCGTGCGTGTGTGTGTGTGTGTGTGTGTGTGTAGACATTTATCAATTGTGCTGTCCAGTTTGCACGCATGAGTTTGTATGCGTGTGTGTATGTGTATGTGTATGTGGGTCAACGGCCAAGTATAATATGGATTATAGATGTGTCAATAATATATATATCAAAACAACACAGCCAAAATTATGAGCAAATTATGTTATGTTGCATATTTTATAAGATTATATATTGTGCATTTTATGGGCCATGGGATACGCACATTGAAATGTACGAATTGAATGAAAAACAACAAACCACCCATGCGCACACACATACATACATACACACATGCACAAATACACTCAAACACACAAACATACACACAAACACATCGCAATCACACACACACACATACACACACACACACAGAGACACACAGACAGACAGACACAATGAACCGGTTAGGAATCGCACTCTGGGAATCCGGATCTAAACTCCGTTGAGTGAGTGAGTGAGTGAGTGAGTGTGTGTGTGTGTGTGTGTGTGTGTGTGTGTGTGTGTGTGTGTGTGTGTGTGTGTGTGTGTGTGTGTGTGTGTGTGTGTGTGAATGCTACAGTTGCCTAATTAACGAGGTTCCTCACCAGTCGGCTTTTTATCGACACCCGGCAACGTTCTATTTGTGAGTGTTTTTATGCGCGCTAGTGTGTGCGTGTGTGTGTGTGTGTGTTGCTTCAGAACACCATCACTACACACACACACACACACAAATACCGGTGCACCAAGCGGTGATTGGAGGGGTTCACGCCAGGTATTCAGGGTGGCACTGATTCTGACGAGTCCTGGCCCTGTATTGCCTTCTCAACAGGAGGCTACACTGATGAGCTTGTATGTGTGCGCGTGTGCCGGCTGCCAGCCTGCAAGTGCACCGTTGCAGACAGCGCCTCGATGAGAACAATATACATGCACACACACACACACACATACATACACACACACACACAGGTGCGACGTATATGAGATGTATACATAGAGGTTTTACACACGGTGTGTCTTTTTGTGTGTTGTTTATAGCATGCGGTAGCTACGTCGAGTCTACGGGAGCTTTTCCCTATTGATTCAGCGGGGTGCACAAATAAACACATACACCCCCACACACATATACACACACAGACATACATACACATGGAGAAACGTATGGGCGTCATTTTATAGAGTTATCTGCATTCTCAAGCGAGACTAAATAATGAATTACGCATTTAATTTTAATTTTACATCATCATTTCCTATGTCACATCATATGGGCACTATATGCGTATGTGTATGTGTATGTGTATGTGTATGTATGTGTATGTGTATGTGTATGTGTATGTGTATGTGTATGTGTATGTGTATGTGTATGTGTATGTGTATGTGTATGTGTGTGTATGCGTATGTGTATGTGTATGTGTATGTGTATGTGTATGTGTATGTGTATGTGTATGTGTATGTGTATGTGTATGTGTGTGTATGTGTATGTGTATGTGTATGTGTATGTGTATGTGTATGTGTATGTGTATGTGTATGTGTATGTGTATGTGTATGTGTATGTGTATGTGTATGTGTATGTGTATGTGTATGTGTATGTGTATGTGTATGTGTATGTGTATGTGTATGTGTATGTGTATGTGTATGTGTATGTGTATGTGTATGTGTATGTGTATGTGTATGTGTATGTGTATGTGTATGTGTATGTGTATGTGTATGTGTATGTGTATGTGTATGTGTATGTGTATGTGTATGTGTATGTGTATGTGTATGTGTATGTGTATGTGTATGTGTATGTGTATGTGTATGTGTATGTGTATGTGTATGTGTATGTGTATGTGTATGTGTATGTGTATGTGTATGTGTATGTGTATGTGTATGTGTATGTGTATGTGTATGTGTATGTGTATGTGTATGTGTATGTGTATGTGTATGTGTATGTGTATGTGTATGTGTATGTGTATGTGTATGTGTATGTGTATGTGTATGTGTATGTGTATGTGTATGTGTATGTGTATGTGTATGTGTATGTGTATGTGTATGTGTATGTGTATGTGTATGTGTATGTGTATGTGTATGTGTATGTGTATGTGTATGTGTATGTGTATGTGTATGTGTATGTGTATGTGTATGTGTATGTGTATGTGTATGTGTATGTGTATGTGTATGTGTATGTGTATGTGTATGTGTATGTGTATGTGTATGTGTATGTGTATGTGTATGTGTATGTGTATGTGTATGTGTATGTGTATGTGTATGTGTATGTGTATGTGTATGTGTATGTGTATGTGTATGTGTATGTGTATGTGTATGTGTATGTGTATGTGTATGTGTATGTGTATGTGTATGTGTATGTGTATGTGTATGTGTATGTGTATGTGTATGTGTATGTGTATGTGTATGTGTATGTGTATGTGTATGTGTATGTGTATGTGTATGTGTATGTGTATGTGTATGTGTATGTGTATGTGTATGTGTATGTGTATGTGTATGTGTATGTGTATGTGTATGTGTATGTGTATGTGTATGTGTATGTGTATGTGTATGTGTATGTGTATGTGTATGTGCCAATGGCGGCAACAGTAAACTATTCGTGCGGAACAGAAAGACACGCGTGCACGGTCCAGGACAACATTAACCCACCCTCTCGTGTGTCTGTCGTGATCAGGTGTGGTTCCAGAACGCACGAGCCAAGTGGCGACGCACGCTGATACGTCAGGAGAAGTCTGACGGCGGCGGCGGCGGTGGCGTCGGAGTTGTTGACGGAAGCGTTGACGGCGCCGTCGACGGAGATGCCCAATCAGTCAAGGAGGCATCGACGGCCGCCATGTCCTCGTACACCTGCGACAGCAGCGATTCTCGATCGCTCTCCGGCGAGACGCTGGACGGAACGGCAGCGCTGACGTCAGGACAGATGCTCTACGGCGACTTGATGGTCTAGCTGTACAAGGACGTTGCTGTCCATGAGAGGTGGTCTTGGCCGTTCGGCATGCCGTTCATCTTTACCTCATCAAACGTCTGCAGAGTGATATATGTGGAGAGCAACGTTCAGACCAGGGGTTCATAACCGTTTGATGGCTCCATACCCCCAATGAATTGTCAAACATGTTTCCATACCCGCTTTACTTGACTGTTCAAATCATTATCTCCAATCCTATTATTTGCCAGTATGTCTTCCAGATCCACAAGTAATTCAATCACTTGAATGTAATCGATCATTGATAATTTTATGTTTAATTTCACCTTGGAATACGGTCATTGATACTATTTTTACTTATTAACCATTGGTAATTATAGCAGTACCCAAAAAAACGAGTCCCAAATCCCCATTTTTTTTATTCACACGCCCGTAAGAGGTATGGATATATCGAGGCTAAGAAACCCTGGTCTAAACCGAGTTGTCAAATCACAGTATCCGGCGATTTATCGTTGACAATCATGCAACGTGCATTAAGAGTGATATGACACGCTCGTTAACATCACAAATATTGCACACAAATCATCAACCAGTCTTTGTAGCTATCACTCGCTCGTAGTGCTGCATGGGCCCGTGTTTCTAGTAAATGTTTCAGTGATCGCGGACGCTGAAGATCTCGTCGTTGTGCATTCCATTAGTGTTATCAGTGATCAGCGTCTAGCTACACTACTCCACTGCTCTTGTTGTGCATCTTGTTGTGCTTGGATGCAGGTGACACGACATCTTTGTGACATCCTTCACAATCCCGCACACCGATACGTAGAGCAGAAATTCTAGCGAAAACCGCAGTATATTTTGGCAGATTTGTTTTCAACGGCTTTCCTTCATAGCTCGCTTGGCACAATTTTTGGCCAAGCCCTTTTGATGGTTGGTTTTGCCGATGCAGTTAGCACCGTTGTTTGTCCTCAACCACCTGCACCGGGCTGCTTGTGGTAGCCGAAACTGTGCATTTCCGTTGCGTGACGCCTGCGTGTCCTTTGCTGCACACTCTCACGCTCACATACGCGTACACACACACATACACACACACACACACATACACACACATGTATACCTATACATATACATATACACACATACACATACATACACTCTCAGACACACATACACTTACATACACACACATGCACACATACACACAGATGCACACATACACACACACACACACATATACATGCACACACATATATACATATATATATATATATATACTCAGACACACGTTTGAGAAATAATTTAATTGAAAGTCGTTTTTTCGTTTGGTTTTCATTGTGTTTTGTAGTGTATGCTTGAATATGTTGTTGCTCTCAAAATGTGCTTAGGCGTTATACGCCGGAATATTAGCTTTATCATTGTGCGTGTGTGTGTGTATGCTTGTGTATGGGTTTGTGTGTGTGTGTGTGTGTGTGTGTGTGTGTGTGTGTGTGTGTGTGTGTGTGTGTGTGTGTGTGTGTGTGTTATTGTGAAGGTGTGGTGTGCACGTGTGTAGTGTGGAAGGCGCTATAGGAAGGCAGGCGTAAATACGGCATACGGTCATATATCTATAGCATAAATGGTGTACGTTCAATTTTGTTCAATGTGTATGGTTAAAATTGGCTGAAATATTTATCAGTCATTTGCAAACGGTCAAATTTTGCCAAAAATCAAATACACACACACATACACACACACACACACACACACACACACACACATTGAAACAGCACAAAACGAAAAAAATATATTTAACCCATCAGATTTAGACAGTGCAAAAATTTAACTCAGTAAAATATATTTCATGATTTCTTGTCTTTTACATGTTTCACATATATATTGACTCACACACACACACACACACACACACACACACACACACACACACACACGTAAACACATACGCGCATACATACACACACACATGCCGGCGGATAATGACATACAACATAGATTGAGTAAAATTCACAAAGCGTTCAATTGTGGACTGTACAAATACACAACTATGTATTTTTGTCTAGCCCTATGCTAAACTCCGCTCTCGATCCGCCACTGTCAACACAGTGTCATTCTGTATGATTCAACCTTTCTGGCATCAACACTCTTCTAAATTCATGCGTTGTGTCTAGCTTAGATCGGCGCATATATATATATATATATATATATATATATATATATATATATATATATATATATATATATAGTGTTTTATATTTATGGATTATCTCGATGTTCATTGATTTCATCATATAAGCTGCATTGTCTTATGAGCGCGCGCATTTGACGTATATATATATATATATATATATATATATATATATATATATATATATATATATATATATATATATATATGCGGTTGTTTTGGTATTTCATGTATATTCATTTGTGCATATCGCATGTTGTGTGTGTGTGTGTGTGTATGTTTAGCTTTCAGTGTTCATTGTGAGTCGATATCATAATTGTGCAAAAATATAACGTGATATAAATGGGAACAATTTTCTTGATGCACGTCACGTTTGATAACTGTGCATAGGTATGTGTGTGTGTGTGTGTGGTTATGTGTGTATGTGTGTGTGTGTGTGTTGTGTAACACACACACACACACACACACATACATCGCCATTTAGACGAAGCTACACATGCTACTCACATGACCATTTTAAAAATGAAAAGTTGAACAGCTTAGCATTTGTAATACCAAGAAACCAATATTAAACAATCCCAACACAAACATATCATAACATGACCTAAGGATATAACTCAACGAATTTGCAAGCTAGTATAATAATATAAACAATTTATTGTCAAAAATGTGATACAACTCGATTATACAGTCCGTGAAGAACAAATGCATTACGTCGATAATTGTTAAATTTGGATATATTTGAGATATTTCCAAAACGCTAGGAGGGTCTAGAAAACACTCACACACACTCACACTCAAACACACACACATACACACTCACACACACACACATACATACACGTGTATAAACGTATATACACAAACAATCTCGAATACATAAATTTAAATATTCAAAGCACATAATATAAATCACAGCAATGCATATAGGTGCAGATATATGCCAAACAGGTTAAAAAAATAAATGTGACATGTTAAAATTGAAGTGAATAGCGTAATTGGCGTAGGAATTTTTGCATTCGCTTTGAGTGGAATTACTGACAGATAGTAGCGCATTGATTTGTAGCCACGGGATAAATTGCAGTATTTCTCTCTGAGGTTGATTTGACAATTTTTCTGGGTTGATGGAGGGGTAACATAAAAATGTGCTTTAACATATGTGTAAAAAGGCAAAAATATAGCTTATATGTAAACATGTGCTTATTTGTATATAACATGCTAAATTAGGTGACAAGATGGAAAAGTTTGGGAGCCACTGCAGTAGAGAAACACGAACATTGAACACAACCGTATTTCAGTCATCAACAATACAATGACCGCATGGAAATGATCATCTCGTTACTGGAGTGCGCTGATGACACATTGCCAACCGCTGCCAAATACATGTCCAGTCATTGGGTCACTGATGAACGCTGACCTAGCGAGGTCATTGGGCTGTCGAGGTCATTGGGCGAGCGTGTGAAAATGCACTGATGGCAATCATACACACACACACACACACACACACAGACACACACATAGACAGACAGACATGCGCTGCTTGTTCGTGTTTATCAGTGATCAAGAGATAACGCAGACTCGCACGCAAACACTGACGAAGACGCTGGAGACAGAGAGATGTGATGCTGGAGGAAGGAGACAGGGTAGAGGAGGAATTTGGGAGAAGAGAGAGAGTAGAGAGGAATAGAAGACGAGATATTCATCCGTCGCTGCCAGAGCCAGAAACACAATGACAGCAGTTCAATTAGATGCTGTTTTTATTCCTGAATAATCATTTGAGTGTTTCTTTGTGTGTGTGTGTGGAAAAATATTACATATTTTCTAAATTGAACGGTGTTTGTTCAGTGAAGTTCTCCAATTGACATGTGGAAAATAAAATATCAAGATTGCATGTGTGTGTGTTGTTAAAGTCACAATTAAAGTTAACTTCCCCTATATATTATTCAATAGTTCTTGTGTACATTCTGTCATATTTTGGGTAACTTTACACCAACCATCGGCGGAATAAAATATAATAACCAATTTATTACATTTGACCTAAGCAGACATATTCTTGTTGTATAACAGTACAGTTCATAACAGTTCTCAAAAAACACCACTTATAGCCAATCCACTTTTGTTTGAAATAATTAATTAACCAAATTAATTTAAGCTACGGACAATTAAATCTATAAATTACAAACTAATACATTACAAACTACGGACAATCATATTGACTAGAAATTAGTTAATGACTAGAATTTCGTAATGTTTGTGTCTGCGATATACTGGATTTTCACGCTGATACTGTATGCTACGGGTGTGCGGGTGTGTCTGTCTGTCTGTGTGTCATGTGTATGTGCCAGTCGCGGTCAGTGGGTTCAATGAACTCCCATTGTCAACAAGCCATTTTTCCATGATCGCATATTCTCGTTCTGCTGGCGTCGTGGCTGAGTTATTTCATTGCCAATCAATATTGAACAAAAATTTAAAACAAATCTGTTTAATCGATGGCGCAATAAGTTTGTGTATTTGTCCTATCGCATTGTGTATTATGTAGTAAAAAGGTTTTCATTTTAGTTCAGCTCAGTGTTTGATTACTAGCAGTAAAACTGGGAGAATTTCGGTGGTTCGTAACATGTGGGAAATACCCCACTGGCTGAGAATTCCATGGGGGTAAATTAGCAGTTTTTCGGGGGAAAAGTTGGGGTGAAATAAAAATGCTAAAATTTCTGAAAATCAACAAACCATTGCGGCATCTGCTATTAGGATTCATAAAGTCGTTACAATGTAGAAACTACCTCTGGTGTTATTAGGGTGTGAAAAGGCTGGAAGCCACTGATGTAGAATGCCTTCTTGTTATATCTTCTTCATTATCCTCGTTCTCTTTCTTGTTAGATCTCTGTGCCCAGATATGTCCAGTGGTTTCACACATACAACACAGGATCTCCACTCGAATTGTTCATGGTTACGATTTCGTTCTCTTGGAAGGGGGTCGGGAGAGCTTGACACATTTTGGTGGTGGGATGACTTCAACCCCTCCAATTCCTCTCTCTTGGTGCCGCCACTGTCTCTCATCCTGACTGTACTTTCTTCTACACAACCCAACCAGCCAATACGTCAACCCCGCCGTCAGCGTCTAAAAGCCGCAGCTGCTTGTAAGCGCGTATGTGTGTGTGTATGTGTGTTTATCTATGTGTGTGTGTATGTGTGTGTATGTGTGTGTGTGTGTGTATGTGTGAGTGAGATGAGTGACTCGGATCTGAATAGTAATCCCACCAGGTCGCTTTTTGTCGGCTCAGCGTCTGTAACGTGAAACACAGCAAAACCAAATATACATGCAAATATTGTAGATATGTATTTGTATTGGTGATTTTGATGTTATAATAATGCACCATTTTAGAGTTTATCAATTTTTCAATTTTCCAAATCTGACAAAAATGAAAAATGACTATTAAATATTTCCTGTTTTCAGTGACTTATATGTTGCATTTGTATCTTTGTTCAAATTTTTAGATATGCAGCAAATTATTGATCGTATATTATGAAAATGAAAAATTAATGCACTTTTCCAAGTATTATTTTCCATGTTAGATTAGTATTCTAATGTAGAAAGTCAATCTTGTAATACATTTACACAGAGGACACACCACTATGACACTAGGAGATCGGTGGTAGCGATTGCTGATAACAGATCGCTGTTGTGCATGTGTGTGTGTGTATGTGTGTGCGTGTGTGTTTGTGTCGTTGCTAGCGTATCGTCTGGACTCTGGACTCGTCAGTCCGGAGTCGTGATGGCGCAGTCCGGCTTGGCCGGAATTGGAAAATTGGCCGAAATTTGTTGTCGTGTGACATTCAGACACTAACAAACAAGTTGAACGATTGCGGATTAAACCTATCATACCATTGGTGCAGCATGATGTAGTGATGTAAACACAGTTAATTATGCCCATTAGAACAGCATTTTACCCAGCATTTTTGCCCATTAAAACAGGTGCTCTTGACCTATTTTCAGTGTTCACACTCATTTACAATCAGCAGTCAGTTCGCGCACCCCCTGTATTACTGATAGCTATATGAAAACGGCATAACGACAAAACTGGGGCCCAAGAGGCAGACCCCCCCCCCCCCAAATGCTTTCATTAACTCCTCCTAACAGAGAGGTTCACTAAAAGGAGTTAAGAAAAAATAGAATTCTGTAGAATTTGTTGATACAATCATTATTGTAAAACATATTCGCAAATTATTGTGTGTGTAAATGTGTGTATACAAATCATGGAAAAATACCCCAAGTCATGATGTTCACATGCTACCTAGTCACTCAAACATATCTCAGCCCCTCCCTAAATAATGCACTCTGAATCCGCCACTGGTGCGAGCAACCCAGAACACTTCTGCTGTAGAAGAACACACACACACACTGAAGGAAACCAGCAGCCTCCCTGTGAACTTTCCTCGGACACGCCGCTGCTCTCAGCTGCAGTGCGCGCGTGCCGCCCCTCCTACTGAGACGACCGAGACCGCGACGACAACGACGCCGACATCGTCGACATCGACGCACCGATGATCTTGCGCCACGCAGTCACGTGGCCGCACGTGTTGTCAATGAGCACGGGGGGTCACGTGGCGCCACGTGCTGCGACAAGCGTGCTGGCGTGCCCACGCACGTGCCGACAACAAATCGGTGGCGCAATTAATTTTAATGATGACCACTGGCTGGGTGAACGACTGTGTTGCGTCGGCTGAGCTGCGTGTCGGATTACGTGTCGACTGTGTGTGTGTGTGTGTGTGTGTGTGTGTGTTGCCAAGTGTCGTGTGTCGGCTCAGGGTTGCCAGATTAGCGCGCGCCTCGCCGAGACACGCTGCCCGGGCAATTGTGCAGTGGGATTTAGTGAAATTCCAGCTAGGCTGACGATGCCTGACGACGAATTTGGAATCTGATTATATTTTGTTTCTTTTGTGCAGTCTCTTGTTCTAAAACATTGTTCCAGATTGTATGTGGCAACTTAGGGGTGTTGTACATATTATATTAATCAACGTATCATTCTTAAATTGCTCGAATACTCAATTACAGTAAATTACTTTTAGCGGTATACTGACTTTCTGATTTTAGGAAGAAATCTCCAAATATTATAAATTGGAAACTTCTTATTTGAGCACAACGACACCCCTTAAACAAAGGTATGCAAGTCGTGACTAACAAATTCATACGATGTCTAGAAGGTTAAAGGTAAAAGGCCTAAGTGGCAGCTGCTACACGGGAAGAAGCCGAAGCTTATGAACACACACAGGTGTGTCCCGTGCAGCTCGCTGCCACCGCAGAACCGACCCTCTCCACGCTATGTCGCCACAAGGACGAAAGACGTATTAGAGAGGACCACTTTACCAGAATGCATGACACAACACATGACTGATATCTGGTAACCATTTACTGCTGGGCGGACAGGGGCTGTTGGATTATAAAATTCGCCCAAGAAAATCTGCTCCGCCAGGTAGAAGCTGCAAAACAGCAGCATATTTCGTTAAGTATTTTCACACCCTATATGCGTGGTATGCATTAATTGTGATAGAAAAGCTGAGATTTTCAGCAAATCATTGAACGGATGGAGCATATTGCGAGCATGAATTGCATACAACTACAAATATATGGAAAAAATAGGCAAGTAGTTCAAGAGTTCATACCACCCTCGAGTTCTATTATTACGCCTTTTTTCTTAAAGTTTTTAATATCTGAGCACACAACTTTGATGAGTAGGATAATACAGATATTCGTGCCGCATGCTTGATTTGCAACAAAACAATTCTGCCACATTTGATGACTCCTAAACTCCACGCTGCAGTGCCAAACCAAATATAGAGACGATCAGGTATATTTGTGTTGAGCAAACCATTTTGATAGTCCAAAGCGAATATACGAGCTAATGTGTAAACACAAATAAACACTGCTTGATACAGTACGATCCTTATGTTAATCAGTCTAGCTCAGCTGTTCCATGCTTGAAATAAATCTCTTTGAATAAAAGTGGACCATACTGAGGTTACCGAGCAATTAAAAAAAATTATCAGTGGAATAATGAAGGTGAGCGTTGTATTTGTATGTAGATTATAATGAGTGCAATAACAATAACAATTACACTTATTTGGATAAAGCTCATATCAAACGGAGAAAATACCATTTGAAATATTTTATCAATATCAAATTGGATTGTCGGCATAATTTATCTGAAAAAATTATGCAGCTATATAGGGCTATATAGATGTTGGGGTTTTGTAAAATAACAATTTCAGAATTCTACCACGATAATTGCTTAAAACGGCTCAGATCAGTGGCAGCGCCAAGCTTTTTCCGGTCGGCACTGAAGGGAACCGAGGTAAAAGATGCGGGACTTTACGAAATATGAGGGACTATACTCAAAATATTAATGATAAGAAATGGTGGTTCATTGGCCCAATTGTGGGGGGTTCATTGGTCCCACTGGTACTGCCCCTAGTTTAGGCTCAGATATTACTATAATACACTTGTGAATGGATTCAATTCGTAATATTATTCTAGCAATAGTTTGGAAATAGCATGGCTTATTTGTGCCTTTTTTGAAATAAAATGATATTAGGTAGGAGATAATTTCATTTTAATACCGCTATGAGATGGTTAAGCTCTCAGGTTTATAAGTTATAGTAAATGATTATGTAGTAGAAATAATGTATGATTTTGTGACGCAACAAGCAGTAGATATTGAAAACATTATGGATATCATCTGGCAATATTTTCCTAGTGTAAACTAACTATGCATCCGGAATTTATACAAAAACTTCGTTCATATCTATTTATTAAATTGCTTAACTTTGTTTGGATAATATTGTTTAATTTTGTTGTTAAATGTTTAATTTTGTTGTTAAATGTTTAATTTTGTTGTTGAATGTTTAATTTTGTTGTTGAATGTTTAATTTTGTTGTTAAATGTTTAATTTTGTTGTTAAATGATAAATTTTGTTGTTAAATGTTAAATTTTGTTGTTAAATGTTTAATTTCCTATGTTTAATTGTTTTGTTCTAATTAAATATTTATGTTTTGTGCTTTCTGTAAAAGTATTGGCCGAATGTAGTGCTGGAATCTAGTATTTTTTTTATTTCTTACTATTGATTGTTCATTAAATACTTTAATTCTTTGAGCGGATAACACGAAGAATTTTGAGAATCTCTCTGCACAAAATATGATTCATAATCGAATTTTAGAAAAAAACTGGAAGAAAAAACTGTTGAAGTTATCAGTTGAACTTGAAGATGAAGTTGAAGATGAAGTTGTAATAATCAGTACACGAAGTTCCCGAGTGTCAACATTTGTTGCCATTACTAAATTTCCTCTTGAAGGTCGAGTATATATTTAGAGCATATAAGACTTGCTAAATATGGTTTCTCAAGATCAGTTCTATACGAATATTGCACTTGAATTACTATAATAAATTTAAGCATTAATGGGTTAACTACACAAACAATACAAGGTATATCTAGTACAATAGTGAGTAATTGTACTCTATCTCAACGTCCATCACTATGCCACAGAGACGCTGTTGTGATTAACATACGAGATGAAGTTCTGTGAATCATCTATTATTTTTGTGTGGTAATTGTTTATATTCATGTTTTTGAATTGATGACTTCTGTCGTTCATTCTGTGAAGAAATGAAACCAAAGTCTGGCCGCAGGTATTGTGTTCTTTGAGAATTATCTTGTTTGAAAGAAATGTAATTTTCCCTTAATCTCTAAAGAGGGTGATTCTTAAGGTTTTCCTCACTGAGTGCCTTATTCATGTATATATGTAATTGTTTCGGATGCTTTTTTTTCTGGTTAGGCTGTCAAATTTCTGGCTTGTGTCGAATGCGATTCGGTTGTTTGAATCTTGACTTTATCTGTGGTTTTAGGTCCAGTGTAGAAGAGATTCATAATAGCGAAGACTTTCATTCTTATCAATGCTTAGCGTATGGAACCACTCTGTATTGATCCTGTGTACACTACTCGTTTTCCCAACTCGTTCTTACTGATGTTTGTACACTCATTTCCTCTTCTAAGAAATCTTCTCCTGTCGACCCTTTGTATTTTCGTGCTATCTCTGATTCCATACTTCTTCTTGCTCCTTATTTTAGACATGTCATCAATTGCTCTTTTCTTCATGGTTCTTTTCTTACCCTTAAACATGATGTCATTCGTCCCTTACTGAAGAAACCTCTTGATCTCTCCGTTATGAAAAACTACCGTCCTGTCTCTCCTTAGTTTTCCGTCTAAGCCTCTAGAGTCTGCTATCTACTCTCAACTATTTAATGTGTGTATGTATATATGTGTGTATGTGTATATATGCATATTCTGGGTGTATATGTGTATATGTACGAGAATATGTGCATATGTATGTATATGAGTATGTATATATATATATATATATATATATATATATATATATATATATATATATATATATATTTGTGTGTATGTATATACATATATGGGTGAGTGTATGCATGTGTATGGGTATGTGTATATATTTATGTAGTATTCACACCATAAGCAAAGCTTTTGTGTGGATTAATACACTTGACTTGACTTGACTATTTCCTTTTGTAAATCAATCACTTTACTCCTTTCAGCCTGGATTTCGGCCTTCTCATTCTACAGGGTCTGTGTCTATTTCTATTTCTGTGTCTATGTTGATGTTGTTGTATATTTCTATCCTTGATCACATTTTGTCTCACTTTGCTTTGGCTCGCTCTGTCCTTCTTGTACTATTAGACACGTCCTCTGCTTTCGATCTTGTTGACCACTCTATTCTCATTGCCGATCTTTCTTCTCTTGGTATTTCTTCATCCGCTCTTTCTCTCCTCAAATCTTATCTCACCAATCGAACCTATTCTGTGAATATCAATTCTTATCTCTCTTCTGTGTTTCCTCTGTGTTTCCTCTGTGTTCTGGTGTCCCTCAAGGTTCTGTGCTTGGTCCTTTACTTTTCAACATCTACATGACCCCACTATGCCCTATTCTTGAACGTCACTCTCTCACCTATCACGTACATGCCGACGATATTCAGTTTTTCATCCCTCTTCCTCTTCGCACTCTTTCTTTCATTGCTGATGTTCTTTCTGATGTTTCTGCTTGGGCTGCTTCTAGACGTCTCCTTCTGAATCAATCTAAATCTGAGTTTATTGTTTTATCATCCTCCCCTCATATCTCCACCTCTTCTTCCTTGGCTTGTCTCCCAGTCAGTGCGTAGTCTTGGTGTGATCTTTGATTCTAATGTTTCGTTCTCCTCTCAAATCACCTCTGTTTCTCGTACATGTCGCCTTATTCTGAAATCTTTATATCCTATTCGTCCGTTTCTTGATCGCCCTTCTGCTATTAAACTTGTTATTTCTCTAATATTGTCCCGTATTGATTATTGTTGTTCACTCTATTTTCACGTTGCCCGTTATTCCCTCCGCATTGTTCAGCGTGTTATCAACTCTTCTTGTCGTTTTGTCCTGTCTCCTACTCCTTGTCGACACACTTCTGAATTTTTGTTTCAATTTCGTTGGCTTCCTATCAGTCCCCGTATTAATTTTCGCCTGTGTTGTGTTATTTTCAAACTCATTCATGACCCTACTCAGCCTTCCTATCTTTCTCGCCTTTTGTCCTCGTTCGTTGTTCCTTCTCGACATTCACGTGCGCTGGTTTGTTTTAGAGCTCTGAATGAGTCTACTTGGTCTTCAAAAATCGTTTACATTTTTTGCTCCGCGTTTGTTTAATTCTCTTCCCTCTAACATTGTTCAATCTTCCTCTTTCCGATCGTTCAGGTCCTCTCTGTTCAATTTTTTTTCATCAATCGTTTGATCCTGTCTCTAACTCTCTTACTCCATATGCTTCTGTGTGATCTTTTGTTAGTTATTGGCGGTAATATTTTATCTTTCTGTTTTGTTTGTCTGATCTGGTTTTGCTGTTTCTCTATCTTGTATTGTTTGTGTGTTGTGTGTATAAGTGTTTGTTATATGGGTTCTATTTTATTCTTGTGTTTATTCTTTCTGTGTATTGTTATTTTTTCGCGCATGTGTATATATATATATGCGCTATAAGAAATATATTCTTGAATTGAGAATTGAATTGACACATGACTGAATATTCAAGTGTACATGTACGTTTGTATAGCTCTTGTATAGCTCTCGCTAGTACGTACGCGTTTGTCCACACATAGGTTTTGCCTCCAGTGGTTTACCACATGAGTATATATATATATGTGTGTGGGGTGTATGTTGATGTGCGTGCATGTGCCTGTGATTCTGTCAGTCGTTCGAGCAAGAACGATGATACGACAAATGATGAAGAAGAGGAATCGGGCAAGATGTTTGTCGGCGGCCTCAGCTGGCAAACCACGCAAGGTTATCATCGACACACATACACGCACACACAAACACACACACATGCACACACACACACACACACACGCACACACACACATTGTGGTGGTCGTACAGAAAGCATTCGTGATGGTGTTTATACGTGGGTATTGTTTCTATATCGGCCTATTTACGTTGTGCTTTCGCGTCTGTACGTGTTCAATAATATTTATATATGTCAATATTATACGGGTATTTATAGTGGAAACATTGTGTATGTGTGTGTGTACGTGTATGTACTCATCTATTTTATCTAGAGGGCATGAGCTGAGCTAGTGGTGTGCTATCCCTTCCATATTTCTTCAAGCTTATACTTGACGGAGTTTATAGCTTTTTATAGCTTATACCATTTTGGTTAGTCTAGGTTAGATACCTAGATCAAACTGATGTATATATGTGTGTGTGTGTGGTTGCGTTCAGACTCATTGTTGGCGTTTTTCGGTCGGTGGGGCGCCGTGGTCGATTGTGTTGTCATGAAGAACGGCGACACGGGCCGGTCGCGCGGCTTCGGCTTCGTCACATTCTCGGACGCCGGCAACGTGGCGCGAGTGCTGCACGACGGACCGCATCATCTCGACGGACGCACGGTGACGCACCGGCACACACACACACATACACACACACACACACTTTGTTTGCATATAGCTGCATGTTTGCGTATTGTTTCATGTGTTTATGTGTATGAAAATATGTGAACGAATATGTATGGTAGACTGTGGTAGGTATGGTTATATGTTTGTTGTGTATCATTGTATATGAATAGTGTTTATATGTGATCGCGCGCGCATGTGTGTGTATGTATGTACCTGTGTATATATAACCTGGTTTGATAGCATTATTTCCACCTGTACAAGTGAAATGTAAGCCTGTCTATGAGCATTAGCTCGACGGGTCTTTTGCCAATTGTGATATTTATTGTTTGAACATTGTATATTTGTTTGTGGCAATACATGGTTAAATACAAAAATACAAATACACGCACACACACACGTGTTGATAGTCGTACGCTTGTCCTACGCATGTGGTAATAAAAAGTTACAGAAAACTTTAGCCTGGCTGTCATGCGCGGCAACGCTGATTCCATACAGCTTTAGTGTTAGTTATGTGTGTTTGTGCTTGTGAATATGCGTGACTTGGTTAAAAAAAAATATACGAACATTTACATGTACAAACACGCACCTACGCGTATATGTTTCATTATCGTTCAAGGTGTCTTCTTACTTGACACGTGTATGTTTGTGTGTCGGTGTGTGTGTGTGTCGGTGTGTTTGCATGTGTTGCAGATTGACCCGAAGCCGTGCAACCCGCGCTCGTTGCAGAGTCGCCTGAGTGTGCGCGGCCAGCCGTATCCCAAGGTTTTTCTCGGCGGCTTGCCAGCCAACGTCACCGAAACAGACTTGCGCAACTTTTTCGGCAAGTTCGGCCACGTGATGGAGGTGGTGATCATGTACGACCAGGAGAAGCGCAAGTCGCGAGGTGATTGTCTATATCAGGGCTCTCAACCTGTGGCGAATGAAAGAGCTGCCAAGTGGCAAGCTGAATGTCGGACAGAACAGAACAACTATGTGTGTCTATGTGTAACTATGTATGTATGTATGAATGTAACTATGTGTATGTGTGTCTATGTCTATGTGTAACTATGTGTGTTTTTATCAATTCAAATTCGTATATTTTTGTTTCTAATCACCTCTTGACATTCACTTTGGCTTAACAACTAAATTTATTGAATTTATCAGCGCTGTTGTGGAAAATGAAGAGATAGCTCATTAAGAAGTGGGGAATCGGAGTAAAAGGTTGAAAACCACTGCTCTATATTATTCATCCGTTGCTTTTGTACTGGTTTTCACATAGCTGACGCGAGGTCCTATAGGCCTCCGAATGCAATAATTGGAACCCTCATTATAAGTAAAACACCATTATAACAGAGGTTCAACCTGTGGACAATGCAGTTACTAGCAGTCCCTCGGTCTTCTGGGTATTTGCGGTAGTTTTACGCGCTGTTTTATGATATATTTCAATATCATGCGTGAGGCAACGAAACGGCCTCAACACTCGCGTGCCACCGATTATGATGATTGTGATGTGTGTGGCTGGCTGATTGATTGTACATGATTGTGATTGAGTGGAATTGAATTGTGATTGATTATATTGGTGATTGGGATTGTGTATGCACTTTATTCTTTCAATGCTATTCCGTTCTATACGACAGCTGTGTGTGTATTTTTTGTGTGTGTGTGTGTGTGATTGAAGGATTCGGCTTTCTTTCGTTCGAACAGCAGGAGTCTGTGGAGCGTGTTGTGAAGCTGCAGTACGTTTGTCTCTCCGGCAAACAGGTACTGTCAAGCATGTTCTACACAGACGACAAACTTGTACAACTTGACAAGATTTTCTACAACAACTTTGATATTATCAAGCCTGTATCTCAATTAGTTTCAATCGATTCGTTTCTTCAAAATTCTGCGTGGATGTCAAAGAAACATTCCCAACAAATATAGTAGAACAAATAACAATACTAACAATAATTCAATAACCAATATTCATATATGTGTTAATATAGACATGGGTGTTGATATAGATACGACAACATCGATAGGTAATGGGCTGATAATTTATTGGATTGCACTCTAGCTGTTTATCTATCTTGGATGTATATATAAATATATGTGAGTCTGTGTGTGTCTGTGTGTGTGTGTTTGTCGGTTGGTATTTGAGGTGGAGGTGAAGCGGGCTGAGCCACGTGAATCATTGCGACTGCACGCCGGCGTCACATCACTAACACACTCGCTCACACTGCCACCACCGCCGCCACCGCCACAACAGCACCAGCAGCTGACACGTCCGCCCGCCATCACCGCCGCGCTCCAACTGGTCGGCGAGCAGTGCGTACAGCGCCCCCAGCGGCATCTGCTGACAACACTAGTTGGCAGTGTCGGCGCCAGGTGGCAGCACAAGGCGGTGGCGTCCAATGCTGGACCGGTGAGTTGGTCCAATCATTTCTCAAATCGAATCGCTATAATCGTGTTCGATGGAATTGTTGCCTTACTGTGTTGGAATTGTTAAGTATTTGGCATTCATATTGTCAGTTGCCGCGTATGCTTCTATAAAGTTTACTCTTTTAAATCTCAGTGCTTTTGTTGAAGCGGCTTGGTCTTTTTTTTGCATTTTGTCATTTGCTTCATTTGAGCAGAGGAAGTTTTTGGTGATATCATTTATTGACAACAATTGTTCCTTGAGTTATAATAAGCTTGAATTATCTTCAAGATAATGTATTAAATTAACGCGCTTTTTCTGTATATCTTTCAACACTGACTTTCTCGTGTGTGTTTTTTCTGTCTTATGCCTTATTCTCATGCATTTTTATATTTTTTTAAATGTGTTGAGTTTGTACGCGTTCATTTGCATGTACATGCATACATGCATGTACATGTGAGTGTGTAAGTGTGTGTTTGTTTTTTTGTGGGCGCTTTTGCGACGTTCGGCTGTAACTCGCGATATAAATGTCGTAATGTAATGTATGTGTGTGTATGTGTGTATGTCAGTCGTTGATGGCATGGCCAATGGCGCCTTCAGCCGTACCTCCTGGGGCCGTTGCTGCCGCGGGCTATTTACATTCTACCACCGCAGTTCTCACACCGGCCATGCACTACAACACTGCCACCGCCGGCGCCGCGGCGGCCTATGAGTCTCCCCCGCCGTCACTGCCCCATCCCTACGCGGCCACCCCTGCCGGCTGGAGCTGCGTACCGTACCCGCTGGCTGGCTATATCAAGACTCCCTATCATCATCAGCAACAACAGATGCAGCTGGTTCCGTTCAGTGTTGGCGGCGGTGCGGCCGCGCTCAGTGCGTGTGTGCCACCGCCAGCGCCGACACATTCTCGTGAGTGCTGCCAGATACTGGCTGTCTTCACCTGTTTGTGTATTACGGGATATGAGTTTCCGTTCGAGCTGTCCCGTCTCCAAATCCACTGATTCATGCGGGCTTTATTTGAACGATTGGATTGTTCTTGTTTTTACTATTTTGTTGTACAAACTATTGCAATCTCGTATGCTCCTATAAGGCAAAATGTCCTTTTTGGTCGGCTTTGATCGCTCTCATTCGAAGCAATCCATCCTTTCCGATCCGATTTATGTAATCATGTGTGTGTGTGTGTGTATGCTTGTTCTGCCATTTATCTTTTTCCATAAGTTCATTTGTTATGTCTATTGTGTTTTTTCTTAGGGGTTCTAGCGTATATTTAGCAGTTGTACTGTGATCTTATCTAATTCAACCATTTTTCTTATAATTTCTTCATTTACCTAAACAATGTTTGTTATATGTATTATTGTTTTATATCTTCAGCACTTTGTAGCCTCTTGGTGCCAGACGCATTATAAATCTGTATCCAAATGTAAATGTAATCCAAATGTATCGAAATCCAAATGCCTCTTACTATTAATCTATGTGGTGTCCAATATTCCTACGCACAGTTGTATGATGTATGGTATTGTACTGGTTTATTAGCCCCCATATCGTTATTGTTGCACACAAATTCACTGAGTATGTCAGTGTACTGTGTTTGTGTGTGTGTGTGTGTGTGTGTGTTGAACGGTGTTATCTGAGATCGCGTGTTGATTCCTCTAGTGCAGTGCAATATTGTACATATTGCATTGCAATACTATATCGAATTAATGCAATCAGTTCTTTGCATACACAAACTCATCATGAACGAGCACGGTTGGTTTTTTCACGGTTAGTGTATGTACTCACCTATATACTCACCTATTCGTTTAGCACAGGAGATGAGCTATGCTCGTGCTGTCCTGTCTCCAACCAACCCTCTAACCTATCTTCCCTGAAATTACCAGTATTTCACACACTATCCAGTCTTTGTTTAAATGCTCCTACGCTATTAGCTCCTACAATATTCTCCCCTAACTGATTCCACACATCAACACACCTATATGGGAAACTATACTTCTTAACATCTCTCAAACATCTAGTCCTTTTCAGTTTTCTTCCATGACCCCTCTTGCCTGAATTATCCCAAACTATACAATCATCCCTATCTAACTTTTGCATACCTATTCTATGTCTAAAAATAATAATCAAGTCGCCCCTTAGCCTACTTTGTTCTAAAGATGGTAAACAAGATGTGTGTGTGTGTGTGTATGTGTCTGTATCTGACAGTATCTTGTTACCCAGTGGACGGCGGCTATGCGACACACTTGATCAGCTACTCCGCTGCTCTACCTGCCGTCCCTCATGCTCTACCTCCGCCCTCCTCTGCCGCACTGCCGCCGCCGCCGGCCGTTGTGTGTCATCCGTTGTTGCGGCCCACACGCTGCCAATAACCGTCGCCGTACGGCACCATGCGTCAACGCACGTCGACGTACGTCGTTAGGCCGCAAGTTTTGGCTGAATTTGGCCGTCGACATGACTGAAGGGATATTCATCGAGTATTTAGTTTGTCTTTACCAACTGGAAACAGGACGCCAGACCATTGGACGTTTAATGAATATGTTTGTATGTGTGTATGTGTGTGTGTCGTTATTGTCGTACTGAGGAGGTTTTTTCTTTTGACACGACATGTGGCTCTGTTTAACCGTCTCGCTCCTTGCGTCTGCGTGCTGTGTGCTGTTTGGGGGGCGTATTTGCTCCTAGACTATGTGCCAGCCAGCAGCTGTGTCGAGTTAGTCCCATGTGACCCCCCCCCCTTCTCCTCCCCCCAGGGGTAGGGGTAAGGGTGACAATCGATATTTGAACGATCAAATGCGCTGAGACCAAAAGCAGAGTGATTCCCAACGTTTCGCTTGTGTCGTGGGTATTAATTTTGTTCTCATAAAATGCAATGTTGATTGTCGGTGGTTGATTTTTGTAATCTGCATGGATTAGTGGAATGGTGGATTTATTCACAGTTTGGATTTATTCCCATGCAACAATTCAATGTTTCGCTTGATGTTTTTCCAACGACCAGAGACGAATTGTTTTTCTATTGCAACCAAGCAAATTGGTTCGTTTTGCGCTCGAATGCGCAAGTGTTTGTAGTGTTTTATGAAACACCTTTGACGCGCATTTTGTCAGCCGCTTGTTTGTGTGTTTGTGTGTGTGTTGAGTGCTTTTTATGCGAATTTTTACGTGTGTGTGTGTTTGTACACACGAATAATCATGAAGTAATATAGGGAGACCAATTAGCTTGCGTGAATCCGAGGATGGTAGATCTACAAAACAATTGGTATGTATGCGCGTGTGCTATGTGCGTTTGTGTGTGTGTGAGCGATTTTATAAGGTATGCCGCATTAAGTCTGTGTGTGTGTGTGGTAGTCTGGTGTGTCATATTTGATCGTATGCGCGGCGTATACACGTACATATACACACAAACATTCATATACACATACATACACATATACACACATACATATGTACATATGTACATATACACACATATACTCACACAGTCTTGAATGCACACACACACATACATACACATATGGTTTGTATATGTTTCGGACAGTTGATATTAAAGTATCGCTCCATTCCGATTCGCATAACATATGCAGTGATAGAAAGACCTCATCTGGATGTATGTGCGTGATATTTTATCATTGTGTGTGTGCGCGTGTGTGTGTTATTCTTGCATGTCGTTCAGAACACAACAAGTCTGAATATATTATTCTAGACATCATTTTCTCTTCCTCATACATACACACACACACACACACAAACATACACACACGCACACGTACAGGGTGTGTATGTGTCTATCATTTCAAATCAACATGGCTACCTGAACGAGGCTTTTAATTTGTTCGAATGATTTGCGTGTGTTGTAGTATTGTGTATGTGTGTGTGTGTTGCGGAATTGTATTTTTGTGTTTTTGTCTGTTTGCTGCATGATGTGATCCATTTGGCCATTTTACAGACCAATACAACATTTATACGACTATATTCAGAGTTAATAGAATGGAGTTTAACGTTTAACATAGCACACTCGTACTCTATTACGATATTCAAATAATACTCGCTGATTATGTGCTAACTAAATCCGGGTCATGTTGAATTCATTTAGTTTTAGGAATTAGGAAGCGCATAAGTGTCCTGATGAGAGAACTGGCTTCAATGAGAAATTGCGACTGTTAATTACTGTAACTTACTGATTGTTAGAATTTTAGTGAATTTTTTTTCGTATGCTGCGTGTACTCAATTAGAGTAAACTGCGAACATGGAAAAGAGATAAGTCACAAGTATGAATATTATGAGTCCATATATGATAAAAACTACGTACTCAACGTCCGGACGTACTCACTGCAATCGCAAGAGCCCCACAGAGGCCGCACGAGAGGTAGCGTATGCCGCGAATATTCGTGGTCTCCAACCGGACTGGCCTCTGTTGTCGACCGCACGCGACTAAATGGTCACGAAAGGCGCAGCGAAGCGCCGCTATTCGTTGCGCCCTGGAGCAACAGTTTGCTCGGGAACACAACTAGAGGCCTTTGGTTCATAGAGTGGACGCAAGGCTGGGAGAATTGAATAGATGACAAAGATAAATGTGAGGGACAGTGGTGTGCAATACTATTGGTCCAAAAAACACCAGAGCAAATCAACGCCTATAGATTTCATAAATGGAAACAACCATCCAAGCTCATGTTGAACACAAAACTGTCTGTTAAATCACTTAATGAGAACTGCGATGTTCTACCGCTGATGAATGGCGCTGATTATGCTTTCAGTGCACAGACTAGAATGGACAATACACATTATCTAAGCGATAACATATAGACATCAGCGCTGATGAACTGAAGCTGAATGCTGAGTATGCGGCATGAATGAGCAACATAGAAAGCAACAACAGTACTCAACTACGACAATAAATGAATGAGTAAAAACAGTGAAACGACATATACTCTCAATGCGCTATTTCAGCGTCATCTGGTGCCAAGCCTGTCGTCACCGTGCAGGAGTTAACTGCGAACCTGGAAAAGAGATAAGTCGCAATTATGAAAATTATGATGAGTCTTTATATAATTAGTGTTAATTCGGTATGGAGTCCATATATGATAGAAAACAGACTGTTTATTTAGAGCAATTCTTGGTATCGACCGTGTCAACATGATGTTTCATAAATATTCTATTTAAATCTTACAAACTGAATGAGAAACTTTATTCCAATAATATCCACTATTCCTCAACGGCTGGTAGGTAGGTAGGTAGGTAGGTGGTAGGTATATCTAAAATCGCTACAACAAAATGTATATTCAATTTAATATTCTTGATATTTCACTGCGGCACGATATTGACGCAATAAATTTGGTCAACGCCAAAATATGAATTACATGTTTGAGTGTATTTTGTTTGCGTAGTTCAGTGTTTGTGTCATCGAACCCTTTGTTCCTTCAGTGGATTTGAATAGTCAAAATTGTTTATTCGACATTCTGGTGTTCATCTATATAGTTTGGTATGTATATCGAGTGCGTGCTAATTGGTGTATGGGTTATTGGATAGTATTGCTTTTAACATATACTCAAATATCATTGCGTACTCTTTCATGGTATTTCACATTTTTTTGTATCTATTGCATTGTTTCGATTGCTATATATCATTCGTGCTGCACAACAATGGAGTGTTGCCGTTGCTGTCGTCACATTCTGATTTCCGGCCTGCACTGAAAACGTACGTGTAATTCATGCACCTGCTCGTTTGCTTCCTTATGTGTACGCCAGAAAGCAAATATTGCTGTCCGCATCACACCAGTGACCTCACAATTCAATATGTTTACATATAGATGTATACATTATATATACATATGGATTAAGCACAAACTGGTTATTTTAAGCGCCAACCAAAGACACTGGTGTGATTTGAGATTAAAAATTACAGACACTGTCAGTGAGTGCCGCTGCAAAGGCCACACTCCCGCCTCTCATCTGGTCTGATCTTAATTTCAACACTTGCCTTGGGTGTGTTTCTTGTGTGTGTGTGTGTGTGCGTGCGCTTGTACAGAATGTACTCAGACTGTTGTATGGGTGTCGCTCGCGGCTGATGCGGCCGGCGGTGGCACAGGGCGCGGCAGGCGTGTGCACAGCCGACGCTCGCGACTACTATCACCCGCACCACCTCTGCCTCCACCGCCTTCCATGCCGCTATGGCGGCCACCGCTTCAGCGACGCCGGTCGGCATGACGCGGCGCTGGCGCGTGCTGCCCGGACGCAACCGCTACCTGTGCGACGGCCGGCTGTTGATGGCGCGCAGGATGGGCCTGTTCTACTGCACCGTCACACTCATTGTTGTCACGGCCACGCTGTTTTTTGTCTTCGAGTGAGTGACGTTTGACACACGTGCTAGTCACACACACACACACACACACACACACACACACTCACTTGCGAGCGTTTCAAGCGGGTTTTGCATGCTATGTGTGTCCATCAATCATCAATCTAGTCTACTAGTATAAGCCCCCAAGTAGCTTAGTGGCTTAGGCGTTAAACTCTCGTGTCGGAGGTTCGCGGTTGGAATCCCGGCCCGGGTTCGTTCATCAACATCTCCGCTTGAGTCTACCGGCGGTCACCACTGTAGATGACCCACAGTGGGGCGCCCCATATAGTCTCGACTGGCTGTTGTGCGCTTAAAACGGCAATAACATGTCTATCAGTCGATGGTCCTGGAGCTGTGGCGTCTACGTCGTGGACCACCCTCCTCCAATCTGGGGGCCGAACCGCAGCAACAAACCTTCCAGCCTCGTCAGAACGACGGGGCTGTCGAGCTCCTGGTATCGGCTTCGGTCACCCGGGTTCCACAGGTCTTTTTTCAGCTCCGTGCAACTGGCTCGAATCATGACACCACACTACACAGACACAAACAACAGACACCAACACCGCTCGCCTCACACGCACACGCTCATTCTTGTTTCCACGCATGTCACCGTCTCCTGCGGGCGCGTCGAGATATGACCCGCTCGCGATCATTTCTCGTATGCTCATACTCGCAGGAGACGTAGAACCAAATCTAGGCCCAAGACACACATACACCTGTCACATATGTACACAGCCACTCACAACACGCCGACACACGAAAGGCTCAGTTCAGTGCAACTCCTGCATGAACTGGTGCCACACCACATGCACATCATTTCATAACATCACACAATACACGAACTCATTCATCTGCTCATTATGCGCACCAAACTCATCAACACCTGCACTTACACCGACACTGGCACATTCACCAACAACATCAGTCACCTCTGTTTCATCACCATCAGCATCACCATCGCTCCCATCTTCACATACAACTCCTTCACAATCACAATCATCATCAACTTCATACTCCTCATCCTCACTATCATCGCCATCATTTCTCCCATCATCACTAAACTCAACACATTCACAACCACCACCAACACCTCTACACACCACAAATCACTATCAACAACACGATCATCCCACACACGCACACACCAACAATACTAGGCGTCACATACGACACACACCTCTCATTCAAACAACACACCACCAACATTAAAACCAAAGTCACTCCACGCCTCAACACACTGAAAGCTCTCTCACACACAACTTTCGGACACAACAAAGACACCACAACCACCATATACAAACAATACATCAGACCCGCGATAGAATATGCTAGCCCCGCATGCGCTAGCAATCTTGCAACACGCCACACAAACACACTTCAAACACTTCGATAAGAACACAGGCTAATACATCTGAAATTTATCATAAACCGTGTCTTCATTATTTTTTTACAAGCTGTATGATAACTATATAACAATCTATATAACAATCTACATATACACCGGTTTAGTCTCCTCTTTGCAACATTTCTCGATCCGCCTCTGTTGTAGCGATTCCTCGAGTTATTCTCATTGCGTGATTGATAGTTTTAGCTGGCGTGCAACAATATGTGTCTCCTCTTTGCAACATTTCTCGATCCGCCTCTGTTGTAGTGATTCCTCGAGTTATTCTCATTGCGTGATTGATAGTTTTAGCTGGCGTGCAACAATATGTGTTCAAGTGAAGCAACGACGCTTGCAGAACGTCAGTGTGGCTGCAACAGCCTGCCGAGTCGGTTGTAGCCAGTAATGCCAGTAAGGCATGACTGGTTACAACCGACTCGAAAGACTGTTGCAGTCACAAACATATGTTTGTACAATATGCTGAGAGGAGTTCGGTGCGGCGGGGCTGAGACGGTCGGAAGCCTGGATGGAGAAGGGTGGCAGTGCTAATGTGGGTGTATCGCGGAGTTGTAGTGTTGCTGGTGGTGTTTGGTGTGGCGAGCTGAAGAGATACAGAGTTGAATTGGTGTGGTGTTGTGGCATTGATTTCCCTTGTTGTGTTTTCTACCTAGAATTATACGTTCCCAATTTGTGTTCTTTTTCTTACAACCACATCGATATCAAAATTTATTGTAATGGTCGCCAAATATTGCTCCTGGTTATGTTCCTTTTTGCTATGTTAGCCACATAATATTAAGTCACTTTTAGTGGTTTGTTGTAAAAATGGTACCAGATCGGAGAGAGGATGGAAAAATAGTACCAACTCGGAAAGAGGATAGAAAAGAAGGACTGGTGTACTTTCTTCCTTCAGAACTGCAAACAGAAATTGACCTTTTTTGAAGGAGGTTATTTTTAGGTTACTTTTGTATTGGTTATTAGGTTACTTTTTATGTTCACAAACAAACAACAAACAAACCGTGTGTTTGTTGCTCGCTAATCAGCAAAGGCGTGATAAACATGTGATAAAGCGATACAAAAGCAATAATAACATAGAAACTCATTTTACAGGTTATTTTAGGTTACTAATTTAGGTTACTTTTTCTCGAAAATAAAGTTACTTTTTTCTGATTTTTAGATTACTTTTTGACAGCCCTAATTATAACCTTTTGAAACCGTGATCTGTGTAATTACAATTATTAACTGAGTATATTAATTCCAGGCGAAACCTATATAATTATATATGTGGACAATACTTTTCAGTGAAAATGGCAGTTTATGTTCTTTTTGCTTAAAAACGGCATTTTATGTGAAAAAAATTGTTTTTTGTGATCACATACAATTCCCAACTCTAATGATGATGCACGAGAGGACGACACAAATGATAGACGGGTGTACAGATCTCGCCAGAGCCGTAGCAACCGCCCGCCGCACCCCCCGGCCGGGGTGGGGCCCGTTGCTTCACGTATGATATTTAAAAAAAAATCATATTCATTATGTCTAGCCTTTACCTTTTTGCTCAGATGTTTTCACCTGAGCTTGTATTATATGATTATGTCTAATAAATACATTCCTTATTTGGTGCTATATTTATAATGGGTCCCAAGTGTTGCTTTCTTGGGGGCCCCATAATTCCTCGCAACGGCTCTGCATCTGTCCATAGTCACTGACCAAGCTGTGACAAATGTAGCGTTTGACTGTCGTGGCTATCATTTGTATTGTCCTCTCGTACAAGTGTGTGTCTATGTGTTTATATGTGTTTGTGTGTGTGTGTGTGTGTGTATGTATGTTTGTTGCATGTACGACTGTTATGTTGCAGTTGTGACTTTCTGTCGCGCCGTGTCACGCCCGTTATTCCCGTGCTCGGCTGTGTGTTGGTCGTGTTTGTGCTGGCGGCTCTGATGCGCACCAGCTTCACGGATCCGGGCATTCTGCCGCGAGCCACCGCCGACGAGGCAGCCGATATTGAACGAGCCAACGGTATATTCTATCTGTGTGTGTTTGTTCTTACTAGTTGTCTTCACAGGAATGAGTCAGACAGGCTCGTGACTGCCGCCTTCCAGTTGTCATATGTCTTCTTAAACAGTTGTGTCGTTGGCTGTCGTGTCAGTTGTGTCGTTGTGTGTGTTTTTGTGTGTTTGTGTGTGTATATATGCGTGTTTTTATGTGTGTGTAGTTATATGTGTATGTGTTTATGCAGAGATAATGCGAGGTATTATACCCCCCGAAGCCCGAATACTTGGAACTCTCATTTTTAATTCCACATAATTATAATAGAGATCCGACTTTGGTAAAATGCAGTTACAGGCAGCCCATCGGCCTCCATTGAGCTGGACACTTTTTTGCGCCACTTAATGATAAATTGTCATGTCATTTGTGATGCAACGGAGCCCCTCAACACTAGGGTCTCCCACCGACCGGGGGGTCGGGAGAGAGCGGTTGCTATGGCTCTGTATGTATGTATGAGTATTTGTGTGTATGTATGTATGTATATGTGTATATGTATGCATGAGTTCAAGTGTAAGCTCATTTGTTTATTTTTTCTCAAGCAAAAAGGTTATTGTATATATATAACAACGATAAACGAAGAATGAGTGGATAAGTGAAATGTGCAATAATACTGATTCTTGTGGTCTAACTTGAAACGCCGAGTGTGTATGTGTTTATGTATGTATATACATGTGTTTTTATTTGTGTGTATGTGTGTGTGTTGGTGTGTGTAGCCGAGTCATCGACAGCAGTGAGCCAATCATCGCCCACATATCGACCGCCGCCGCGCACAAAAGAAGTGCTCATCAACGGCCAGCCAGTTAAGCTCAAGTACTGTTTCACGTGTAGGCTGTTTCGACCGCCGCGGGCCTCGCACTGCAGCATCTGCGATAACTGCGTCGGTCCGTCTCCTCATCTCCTCTACCCTGCCACTCACACACACACACACACACACACTCTCTCTATTTCCCTCTTCAGCTCTCAAACAAGTGGAGTTTTTATGCATAGAATTTGTTTTCCTTGAAGAAAGCTAGAATGGATATTGGATATTGGGAAAAATTGTTAACACGTCGTTTTTATTGATATATTTTTCCATATAACTGTCACGAATCTAGGTGGTGCAAGAACTAGCTGCTGGTTAGTTAAAGGGGGGCCAACATTGAGCCAGATTTTGAACCCCAACCACTCTGTAATCGCAACATGTTGCCAGTATTATACTAGTATCTCGGCAAACGACCGTATTTCCCTTGCCTAAGAGAGCACTTAAGTTTTTAGGCAACAGTTCTGGAAAATGTTTTCTAGTAATTACTAACTTTATTCATCGCATGATATTGGTATTTTCACCTCACATATTTGAAATTGCTACCAATAGCTGAAAATAGTTATTTATTTTTATATTTTGTATTTTCTATATGCTTTCATTAAATGTTTCATTAGATATCATTAAATACTGGTGCTGAAACACTCACTCCCACGCCTAAGACACCCCATTAGGATTTTTAAAGTTAAGTTCAAACAAAAACAAACAGTATCTTATACACGTGAACAAAGTGTATGTCTGTGTGTGCATTTGAGTGCCAATCTGGAATCACTTGGGTCGTTGAGTCGTTTGTGTCTGGTGGGCTTTCTACGCTTAAACGAGTGTGTTTGATTACAGACCGCTTCGACCACCATTGTCCGTGGGTGGGCAACTGTGTGGGCAAGCGTAATTACAGGTATTTCTACCTGTTTCTCATCTCGCTGGCGTTCCTCTGTGTGTTCATCTTCGCCTGCGTGGTCGTACATCTCGTGCTGTGTGAATACACACACACACACACACACACACACACACACACACACACACACACACACACACACACATACACACACACACACATTTTGAATTTCTGTGCCAGAATATTGTCCAATCACAAAAAATCAGAACATATGCTAAAACAAACACATGCACACATTTCAAATATTAACTTGACAATAGATGCAATGTCTATGTTAATGCCTAACGAGATAAGTCTCCTAGTTAGGCATGAACTCGTGCCAGTTATATAGGTACTATTTAATATAATTTGACGACTGAATTGAATATGGCGCCATTTGTAAGTTCATTAGTTGTATTTATAAGCATGAACAGGCGAATGCAAATGCACGTGTTGATACAAACACTACTTGCTCGGCTATGCAAGTACACATACATACACTTACACGCGCACACAATACTAGAATACGCGGCAGTAATTTGGGCTCCCCACAATAAAAAAACATATCGCTAGGAAAGTCCAAAAACTAGCGACCAAGCTGTTAACATAATTGAGTTCGTTAAATTATGAAAAAAGATTAGAGAAAATTCGGTTGTCGTCACTGGAATGTTTGTTATATGTCTGTTTTGTGTGTGTGTGTATAGGTGTGTGTATGTAGGTGAGTGTGTGTGTGCGTGATTGTGTATGTGTATGACTCTTGTGCTTGTGTGTGTGTGTTTGTGTGAGTGTGTGTGTGTGTGAGCGCTTTTGAGACCCTCGGGTGAAAAGCGCGATATAAATGTCCTAATGTAATGTAATGTAATGTGTGTGTGTGTGTGTGTGTATGTGAGAACAGTGACCAAATACGATGGCAGGCAGTTTATCGACGCCGTGCGCGAGTCACCGGGCAGCGTGGTCGAAGGTGTCATTTGTTTCTTCTCTGTCTGGTCCATCCTCGGTCTGTCAGGCTTCCACACCTATCTGGTCTTCACCAACCAGACCACCAACGAAGATGTGCGTCGGTCACCACACACATACACACACACACACACACCGATAAAATTGTGTAAATGTCATGTGATGAAGTTTTTCACAGGATGAATATGAGCGCACTGGAATTATACAATATTGGCAAACAGGGAGCTTTTTTTATAAACAGAAGTCGAAAAAAGACCTTTTGAATATACGTTGAAAATGGTCTATCATCTAAACATCATGTGTTACAAATTGTTAACAAAAGCAGCATTCACATATATGGATGAAGAAATGAGATGAGAAAATTATCAACATTTATTAGGCCAACACTTGAATATGCATCAACAGTTGGAACTCGCATCAAACAATATCATATCAGGCAACTTGAACTCGTGCACAAATCAACAAGTTAATTAGTGGAGGAGTATAGTACATAATGTTATACATAGAGATTAGAGAAATTGAAAGTATTTATACCAAAAGAAAGAGGAGATATAAACATACACCCAATTCTCGACTGGCGAGGAATATATTCAAAATCCAGACATCTTTAAATTCGTAACATCCAAAATACTCAATAAGAAGTGTCTTGTAAATATTATTATTATTATTTATTACAGGCAAATACAGTAGCATGGGGGAAGAGTGCAATTGCACTATTACCACCCTGCGGTGACCCCATGTGTACTGGAAACGACAGAAAAATATTCTGAAAAGAAAAAGAATTCGAAAAGAAAATAATAAATATATAACATTAAACAATAAACCATCATCCGATAACACTCCATAAAGCCACTCCGCCCACACTCCTCAATAAATAACAACAATCAACAATAAATATGTGATTAAATAATATTAAAGAGTTGAAACAAATGCTATTTCCCCACTGATAGGTACATCAACGTGAAAAGCATTACATTGGAATTATTCGTGCATTTTTCTGAGCACAATTACGTATATTCACTTCTGTGCGTATATTCACATGTGTATGTATACTCATGTTTGTATGCGTGGGTGTGTATGTTTTCGTGAGCATATTTGTGTGTGTGTATATATGCGTATTAATGTATTTTTTAATCTGTGCATTTATGCCTATGCGTATGTGTGTATATATGCTATATGTGTGTATGTGTGTATGTATACATTTTTTTACGTGCGTGTATGAGTGTGTTTTTTTCGTTTTTTCATGTATGTGTATATATATATATATATATGTTATGCATGCATATCTGTGTGTATATATAGTTTTGTATATGTGTGTATATGGGTGTATGTTTCATGTGCATTCACGTGTGTATTTAAGTGTATGTGTGTGTGTATGCGTGTGTGTGTGTGTGATTGACAGATCAAGGGCTCGTTCACGAGACGTCGCGGACAAGACGCGCAGAATCCATTTGGTCGCAGCAACGGCTTGGCCAATTGTTTGGCGGTGCTATGCGGCCCCACATATCCCAGTCTGTTAGGTGAGTGTCCAGTTGTGGTGTCCTCTCTGTGTGTTGAGTTTAGTATTTGATTTTTGTTTGGTTTATGGCCCAAAACACATATAAGATACAGTAAAATACGAACAAACATGTATGTATGTAAAAATGTTGTGTATGTGTGTATCCTTGTGTTGATATGTGTGTAGGGATATATTTATATGTATATGTGTGTATACGCATCTAAAAAGTTAAATAAAGTATATTACGTATATTGTACATATCTTCAAATTTACATTGAGCCTTTTCAATACAATAGATTCAATAATTGAAACACACACGCACACTCACATATGTGTGTATGACTCTGTTTGTTTGTGTATGTGTAAAAATGTATACACACACACACCTTGAGTAATTGTAAATTTGGAGTTTATTACAATTCAAGTAATTTTCAACATGCAAAATACTTTACAAATATTATTGTATTGTCTTGTGACCGCATGTTCGTGTCGTTGGTTTTCTTTTTCAAACTCCATCTTAAATTGTCTTTGCATTTCAACTGCGTTGTTATGCTTCCAGTAGCATTCAACACTAATTTATTTTCTCTTCTTCAAAGTCGAGTCTGACTGCAATCACCCAGTTGAATTTGTTCAGTATGCGAAGAAAAAATATATTATCAATTTATCAGCTGCTAAAATGTGTATGTATGTGTATGTGTGTCAGACCGGCGCGGACTTGTTGCCGTCTCGACGATGAACACTGCATCAAATACGTCGGCCACCGCTTTCAGTCATCACTCAGCACAACACCAACAACCGCCGCCTCACTCGGCAACCACCACCGGCCGGCTCCAGTACGGCGCAATGACGTCCGGCGGCGGCGGCGACGTAACGGCGACGACGGCTGAAACTGCCGTACGTCATCATCAACTACTTCAGCAGCAGCAGCAGGCGCCGGGGGGACAGCCGCCGCTTGCTCAGGTATTTGGTGTTTGTTGGACTCTGTGGGCGAATTATATAATCCAACAGCCCCTGTCCACCCAGCAGTAAATGATGGTACCAGATATCAGTCATGTGTTGTGCCATGCATTATGGGGAGGTGGTCCTCTCTTATACGTCTTTCGCCATAGCGCATCAGTCGGTTCTGCGGTGGCAGCGAGCTGCACGGAACACACCTATGTGTTTATGAGCTTCGGCTTCTTCCTCTGTAGCAGCTGTCACTTAGGCCTTTAACCTTTAGGCGTCCTTCTGGCCTTCGAGGCGTCCAGGAATTGGCTAAGCTCAGTTTGTTGGGCGCAGGGAGTTTTCTGTCGTTTCTGCAGTTGTTTATGATTTTTCTATGCCAGTTGTACGCGGTCTGCGTTGTACATTTCAAGCAGTGGCGGCGCCAGGATGGACTTTGAGGGGGGTGGAGCCTTCCCTGAGCCCCTCCCCAAAATCCTGATCGTCAACAATTCGAGTGTAGTCGCTCGTGTTTCGCCAAGCCCCCGCATATTTTTATTTGCCCCCTCAGCCGCGCCCCTCCGTAAAAACCCTGGCGCCGCCACTGATTTCAAGTGTGTTGCTGCCTAGCGGCCAAACAACGGGGCTGATTGATTGAAACCAGCTATAAACGTGAATTTTCACTTTTGTTATGCGTACGTTTACATGTATTATTCTCATCACACCATGTGTGTGTGTATGTGTGTATGTGTTTGTCTGGTGTTAATTTGTGACGTCAGAACGGGCACGGATCAATGGCCGCGGTTCACGGTGCAAAGGGCATTCGCTGTGGGCCCGAATCAGCACAGCATCAGCACAAACTTCGACACTGTCGCATAGCCAACGGTATGTCCTCATTCATCCTCATTCATCACTTTATTGGTCCTCCATAAAATGGCTCTTAAAGCCAATTTACACAATTTTTACACACGACACACGCACGACACACACACACACACACACACACACACACACACACATACACACACACACACACAAAACGCACACACACACAAAACACACACACACACAAAACACACACACACACATACACGACACCAGTACACATATTCGTTAAACACGACACCTCAAGTGAAACCGAAAAAGTGAATGATAAAATGGTAAATGGTAGAATAGTACAAAATAAAAGTGAAATATAAACGGTGATTAATTGATAAAACGGATCGTAATGTAATAAAATGTGTTAATGCTGGTGGTGCTTTCATAATGGTGCATCACCAATGGTGTATGTTCGCGTAGAGTAAGCAAATTGCTTCATTTTACCACAATATATTGGTTTTCGTTTGTGAATATGTTTACTTGTGTGATTGTCTCTTTGCCTTTCTATATTGTTTTCGGCTTGAGTTTTCGGGTTGTGAATGGGCTCACACACACATGTATTAACTTTGCTCAAACTATCTACATCTTTGGGCGCTTCTGGTACATGCGGACATCGCATGAGAGCAATCGTGCTGGCACTCATCGCATGCCACTGGATCTGCCTGTAATTAGTAATAATAACAATAATTTTCAGTACAACTCCACAAGAAAACATGTATGTATGTGTGTGTGTGTGTGTGTGTTAGGTGTGGATGCCGTATTTCCGCTGCCTCCCGTGGTAGCACCGGCCGTGTCTGCCCAGTTGATGGCACACCCTTTGTCCTCACCATCCTCCTCCTGTGACACTGCTGGTGCGATGCCATTCGGCGCCCAGTTGGATCTGGACAGTTTGGACGGCGGCGGCGGCATCATCGGTGGCGACGCGTCGGATTCGACGAGCGTGGCCAGTCGCGGCGCCGCCACCTCCTACACCACCGACAGCGACGCGCGCAGTCATGTGCCACTGGTGGGCAGTGGTTGGGCGCCACGACCGCCCGCCCCCCTCTTGTGACCGACGCTCTCTCTTTTTCTCTCTCTCTGTCTCTCTGTCTGTCTGCGTTTCCAGTGAGCCCTCGGTGTTGTGTGGCTCGTTGCTCTGTCCTGTGTGTGTGTGTGTGTGTGTCAGTGTGAATGCGGATTACTTTATGTGCAATTGGGTGTGGTTGTTGGCGGTGTAGTGTGTGGGTGTGTGTCTTTAAGTGTTTATGGATGTGTTTGTGTGTGTGTGTGTGTGTGTTTTGACGTTGTCTCAATCATCTGTCATACACCCTGTCTACACAGGCGCATACACACACTCACACATGCATACGTATTCGTATTCGTGCGATTGTACAAGCGTGCGGGCGCATGTGTGTGTCAGTGACGTGAGAAGATGGTATTTGGACACAATGACAACTGTACATGCGTTTTTGTGGGTGTAAATCGTTTACGAGACGGGAACCAATTAGTCTCGTGCGTGCACGTGGAAACTGCCTGGTTACATCTTCAAGTTATGAGCGTTGGTGATGGTTGGTTTCGTTTGTTTTTGGTATTATCTCTTGTGGTGTAAGTTGAGCGTTTGCGTGTGTGATCTTGTCGACTTGTATCGTTGCAGATTTTGGATCGGTGGTGTATTTTTGAAAGTGACAACTGTGTTTGTACAATGAATGGTTTAGCGTGAAATACGATGCTCATACGACATTTATATCCAGAAATCAGCTGCATATTGTTAATCCAGGCAGGTAAATCCAATGATATGGGAAGAGTGCAGGCACTATTACCACCATGCGGTGTACCACATGTACTGCAAACTCCCAAAAGGCATACAATTTTCAACTTTTATATTTTTTGTTAAAATATAACAGTTTTTTTGGAAGGAAAATTATATGAAATTTGCAGTGTACGTACATGTATGTACAATGTAATTGACTAGTGGACATTTCATATTCATCATAGTCTATATTGCTAATTGTTTCCTCACAGGCGGTGCCTTCTTGTAGAGCGCTTTTTCACTGCTCAAATTTGAAAAAAACAGCGGTGTTGTGGGTTAATACGCACGGGCCCTCTTGCTACCATATTCATCGTGCGTTCATGCTCAATACACTGACAAATTTACTTTGATCCGTTTTGTTATTGACATTTTAAGCGTACATCAGCATGTTTAGACTATGCGGCAAGCCCTGCTGTTTACCCATCTACAGTTTAAATTCCAAATGGACTTGAGCGGTGTTGGTAAACGAACCTGGGTCAGGATTCGAACCGTGACCCTTTGGAACGACAGCGCTTGAGCCACTGAGATAGGTTGTAGCTCTGACGTGTTAGAAACTTCGCATAACAATGTGATATCTGTGCTCACGCTTTCGTTGGCGTGCTGAATGCCGTTTTGCGTCTGTACTGATGTACATTCTCCGAATGCACGATCTATGATCTATGATGTCTCAAACTGGAACTGAAATGAGGGAATAAGATGCCCATTCCGCTACTCTCTACTAATGACTATATGAATTTAGTGTAGTCCGTAGTGGTTGCAGTCCCATTGCCCCTGTACAGTCAACGTTGGGTAAACATTCGAATCGAATTCCCACCCAAAAGGTGCTACTTTCTAGGGTGGCAAACTCCCTCCATATGATTTAGTTGAAGCCAAGTGAACAACGGAAGCCAGTGATGGAACTTTTTTGCACAAAAATGATTTATTGATGGTCACATTTGTTGGTCTCATAAGACGTTGAAAAATAAGCAAATAACAATGCCATGCCGGTGAGCAGAAAATGGAGCGCTGAGCGAAATCACAAAAAAACAAACCACTCAAGTCTTGCTTTGTTGAGCTTCTTTCCGCGCAGCATCTTGAAGTAATTGAATGTCAATCTCATCAGCTGGAAGTTGGACGTATCGGACGACTGATCCACGGATGAAGCAATTTTTCACCGACAACATGTGAGGATACTTTTCCTGGTCAATCACACTGATGTCGGTCAGTTTTATGTTCAGATACTGATCGACCGAATGAAGTGTTCCACAAATACTTAGCTGATTTTTAAGCTCAACAACAACATCCTTGCCCACTAACGACTTGAAAAATGAATAAAATAGCATGACGAACTTCACAAAAACCCACTACCGCATGCGCCACAATAGCTTTGCGCATCATCGAATACGAGCACAAGAAATTGTCTTGGTTTCTGCTGATACCACGAATATTCTCTTGTTGATGTGCATGTCACAAACTCAGTGGGCAAATTAATACCACTCAAAAACTCATACTAGTCATTTTACGAGCAATCATAATATTATCTACCCACCTGATAGTACTATTAACATGCAGATCAGACAACTGTGATTGGGATTTTTAAATAGTTCGATCCTGTAGTTTATATCCGCTCTTAGGCATCGTTGAGCTATTGTGCAGCTTGGTTTAATTTCCAAAAGCATGAGCAAGGATGAAAATTCACCGAAACGGTACTTTCCTAACCCATATTCGGAATTTTCAGGAAGCCAAGTTGTGTTGTACGATTGGAAACCAAGAATTAAGCAGCTCGCCAAGGTGATAGCTGCTAAACAGCCTCGTGCGCTTAAAGACTGCGATGGAGGACTTTACGTTGGACTTTCCGGAATAGCATATGCATTTTGGAACCTATCTCAGTGCGCACACTTTGCCGGTGAAAAACTGGAATTTCTACAGCACGCTCAGAGGTATATGCAGATTGCTTTACAGCACGCCATGACACCGGAGGTGCAGTATGATCCTACCATGAAAGCCGGCTTTCTTCTCGGCAACGCTGGCGTGTACGCTGTCGCTTCGGCTCTTTATGGTTCGATTGGTGAGGAATTCATGCAGATTACCATGACATTTCAACTTTTAATACATGTGCAAACACAATTAGGGCAGTGGTAGTGCAGTTTATATACGATATATGTGCTGCTTACATATCGATGTTTATTCATTATATGTATGTATCTATACTATGGCTGATCCCATATTCGTGTAAACAAATTTGTATTGCACGTAATCTTTACACAGTGTGTACAAGCACACACTATACCTGGGTGGGCAGAATGGATCCACAGTTGTTTGGGCTACAAAACCGGCAAGTGATCGCTATACCAATTACTAGTGTTCATGTATTTGTGTGTTTTTGTCTCATCTTTCCTGTGTGGTGTGCCATTACCTTTCCCATTATATGTTGTTCTTGTTTTTATCTGAACTCCTGTTTCAATGTTATTATCACTTTTACATCTATTCATCGCATGCTGATCGCGACTTTGCCGTTTTGTGCGCTTTATCAAATACACTGTTTTTGTTTGTTTGTTTGCACGTGGGTGATATATGCTAGGTGATCGCGAATCTTGCCACAAATACCTTCAGCTTTTTGCGGCCGCCTCGCATCATTGTCTGCCGACACATTTCCTGCGTTGCGGAGGCGACGAGCTGTTTGTCGGTCGCGCCGGCTACATTTGCGGCACGCTCTGGCTGAAAAAAACGCTGCGCATTGACGTCAGTGCTGAAGCGCTCCAGTTGTTGTTGTTGTTGTTAATGTTGCTCAGGTTGTCTGGCCGAGCAACCTCGAGCTCCTGAGGAAAGACACGGCGCCGACCGGGTTGTTCCACAGGTTCTTGGTTGACTTGATTTTGTGTTGGCGTCTGACTTGTGTGTGTGCTGTGCAGTGTTGCATGATGTGTGTGATGGTGTGTGGTGCTGAATTGCAATCTGGACAGGTGTCATCGATTGAGTCATTCAACCTTTTCTGATATGACAGAAGGGCAGTATGATGACCGCATCTCAACCTGGCCAGATGCACCTTGTATTCCCTTGTGAGTGTGTTTTATGATTTGTGTATGTCCGATGGGTGTCTTTGTAGGAGTGTATTGTGTTGTAGTGAGTGTATAGCTTTCCGTGCGATCTCTGTGTGTATGTGTTTCTTGATTGATGTGCGTGGGGGAGCTGGTGGAAGCGATGTGAACATTTGTCTGTGGTAAAGTGTGCTTGGTGTTGTTTTTATGCTTATGTTTGTGTTTTCTCGTGTTGTGAGATGTAGTGGATGTGCTGTGTTGGTGACTGCTGCTGCGAGTGTTTGTGTGCCTCTCATGTCTAGTTGGTGTGTCAGTTTGAGTATTTTGGTTTCGTGATGAAGGTGGTCTGCTGGTGTGGTAGCTGTGCATCCTGTGATTGTTCTGAGTGCGGTGTTTTGAAGTGTTTGAAGTGTGTTTGTGTGGCGTGTTGCAAGATTGCTAGCCCATGCGGGGCTAGCATATTCTAGCTCCAGTTGTTTCTGATAGCGCTGCACACACACGCATACACACAGATATACACGCACATATACAAACGCACACACTCAAACACATATACACTCAAACAAACACACACACAGACACACACACACACTCAAACGCACACACACACACACACACACTCAAACACACACACACACACACTCAAACACACACACACACACACACTCAAACACACACACACACACACTCAAACACACACACACATACACACTTACACAGAATCGCATGCATACATGCAAACACACACACACATACATATATATGCTGTGTGAATTTTGCGCTCTTTCGTAGATTATTTGCATTTTATGCATGCATTCAGCGACATTTCATAGGGGAGCCGCTCTTGGAGGGGGAACTTTTCGCATAACGTGACAAATGTTTTACTTGATTGGGATTTTTCTATAATGTAGGCGTATAGTGGCGGCGCTAGGATTCTTCCGGTTAGGGGAGTTAAAGAAAAAGATGCGAGGGCTCTGCGAAACATGAGGAACTACACTCGTGTGCCACTCTAGGGGTGTCATTTTGGCCTTTGGTTTCGAAGCGCAATTTGATGTGTCGATTTGTTGTATCGATCGAGCTGCGACTTGTAACCAGCTGAAACGTTTTTTTCTCACATGCAACGCGAAACATGTGATTCTCATCAAACATGGTTTTTTTCCTGGGAAGTTTCACCTTCATATTGAACTTCATTCCCTTTGGCCGTGACAATACAGACGCTATTTGAGCAATTCGTGCTGAATAATTTCGGAAAATGTAAATATGAAGTGCAAGTATGCATGATCCTGCCTTCCCAAAAAGCCAATGACATGTGCGGGCGATTTGATCACTCCACTAAAACCACAACCCATACGTTATAGTACCTATATGCAGTGCTCTAGTGCATCATAACATGTTGAATCCGTGATCTGTGTAATTACAAATATTAACAGAAAACATTCATTCAAAGAGCAATCTATAGAACTATACATTTCGACAATATTTCGCTTAAATTTTCGTACACAAATAACGGCATTTTATGTGAAAGAATATTTGTATGTGATCACGTAAAATTCCCAACTCTCTTATTTTCACTCTTACAAAATGGGCAATTAAGAAGAACAATTCGATTCAATTTCCATTGTGTGTGTATGTGTGTGTGTGTGTGTATGTGTGTGTGTGTGTGTATGTGTGTGTGTGTGTGTATGTGTGTGTGTGTGTAGGTGATATCCCAGGAGCGTTTATTTGGCCTGTGCGACTCGATAGTTCAGTCGGGTCGCGAGTACTCGGCGAGGAACCGGTGCCAGGTTCCGCTCATGTACGCCTATTACGAGACCGAGTACCTGGGTTGAGTTCCAACACACACACACACACACACACATACACATATGTGTTTATGTATAATGGCTTGGCTACGTAGGCATGTTTGAGCGAGTAAATATGGTTGGTATGTGTATGCATGCGTATATGTGTACATATTGTAATGGTAATAATAATAATTAATGCGTTTATTATTATTATTAAACGTGAGTGAATCTGAAGTGACAGGTACAGGCGTGAGTGAATCTGACAGTGGTGTATCTAGATACTGAGTTATGTGAATTGATCATCTTTGACAATATTTATCAGTTGTATGAAGCTCATGTTAGGTTAGTTTAGGCTAGGCTGGGTTTAATATATCTAATAAGGTACTAGAGCTAATTTATTGTAGCTCATCTTGATGTGTCTTGTTTTTGTCAACCATCAGCTTGAAGTTTCTCTACACTGAATGTAATTGAACGAGATGCGTTCATTTTGTATTCTGTTATTTTATTAATGTTTTATTTCAATTTTACCTATTTTTCAGCATCAGATCATTATAATTGTTAACTTTTGAGTTATTTTGTTTGGATGCTACATATTCACAACTTGTTTATTGATTAATTCTTATCAGCAATTTGTGAATATTTTTCTCAATGGTCTCACATAGGGCCTATACTTTACGGTAGACGCTAGATGTGTAAGGATTCAAGAACATTAGATTGATCAAATTTAATTTAACGAATTTCTTCCAGTCCCTTGCCTCCTGCAAAGGCAGAACATTACATTAGAACGCTAAACCTAACCTAACCTAAAATCCATGAAAAATATAGAAACGTTTTTACGTGTTTTTAAGCGTTTTTTTGTAAATTAGCTCAAGTTATTGTTCTTGAATCCTTACACATTCAGCCTGGACCATATGATGATAACTGAATTTACAGCTGTCTACACGCGTCTATTCGAATGCGCGCTCATTAATGTCCCCCTGTGTAGGCTTCTTGACAACTTAGCGATGGTTGGAATTTGGCAGGCGCCGCGCACGGCATTAGCTCCATCCTGCAAATGCTTCTGTCAGTGCCCGACTACCTGAGTGCGCGTGCCAGCAGTGGCGGCACCAGCAGTGGAGCTAGCAGTGGAGCTAGCAGTGGCGGTGCTGGTGGTGGAATGGCGCGTGACGTGCGAGCCACTGTGGATTTTCTCACGCAGCTACAGCAAGCCAATGGCAATTATCCGTGCGCCATGGACGAGCTGGGCGGACGCCGACCTGAACACGAGGAATTGCTACACTGGTGTCACGGAGCGGCTGGTAGCCATTCACACACACACACACACACACGCACACACACACATACACACACACACACACATGAAAGATGAAATAGCATAATGAAACATGTTTTTTGAAATATGTCTATTAATATGTGTATAGAAGTTAGAGAATGATTTATTCGTGGTAATGTTAATATGTACGTGTTATGTGTATATTAATATCTGAAACAACGAAAGGTCGACAGGTTATTTGATATTTCAAATTCGTTTCCGTATATTTGCACTGTATGCTTTGAATATATTGAATTGAACTAAAAAAATGAGCACACACACACACACAAACGCTCTGTATCGGTTTCTGATTTGTTTATTTGCAGTGTTTATATGTCTTGGTTGATGTTTCTGACTAGAACTTTTACTTCTCAAACTCTTTCTCTGTCTAAACCTTTTGGGCGCTTCTGGTAGATGGGGTCGCCGCAGGGTGGTAATAGTGCTTGCACTATTCCCCCATGCTACTGAATTTGCCTGTAATTAATAACGATAATAAATTATGATATTGGCCCTATGGACATCTCCTTTTCCCGAACAGTCTGCCTATGTGGGTGGTGTAAGACAGATAACAGACTATAATACACACACATATTATAACACACAAACTATCACACACATATTATAACACACAAACAATCACACACATATTATATCACAAAAACTATCACACACAGATTATAACACACAAACCATCACACACATATTATAACACACAAACTATCACACACATATTATAACACACAAACTATCACACACATATTATAACACACAAACTATCACACACATATTATAACACACAAACTATCACACACATATTATAACACACCGACAACGCACACACAAAAACCGTTGACCACCGAGCCAACACTGATCGCGTTTGACCTTGACAAGGACAGTGCACATTGTATCAAGGGGACGCCGCTACTTGAAACGCGTTCGCATGAGACGCCACTACTTGAAACACGACCACACGCAACTTCGATTTTGTTATCTGCGAATTCGTCGCCCTTATTCATGTGTTTGTACATAACTAACTAACTAACTAACATAACTAGTGCTTTTCTGGTATCTATTCGAACATTGTATTGTAACCACGTGTACCTGTGTGTGTGTGTGTGTGTGTGTGTGTGTGTGTGTGTGTGTGTGTGTGTGTGTGTATGAATTATGACATGCAGGTGTGGTGTATATGCTAGCGCGGGCGTATGTTGTCTACAAGGATGACAAGTACTTGAAGGCGTGTTTGAAATGCGGCGATATTGTATGGCGACGAGGCCTGTTACGAAAAGGACCAGGTGAGACCATCTTATTAACCTGGGCTTGATTGAACCGCAGGGGTTTAGTAAGTCAGTTTCGGGGCTCGGCAGTTGGGTTCACCCACTCGTATGATTCGTGACGTCAAGCTCTGCTTGGTCATCATTGACTGCAGTTAATCACGCCACATCGCTTGGTCTTGATATCTGTGCTGCAAGCAACTCGGTCCACTCAGTAGTAGCCTACTTGTGTGACTGTGTTGATCGTACGTGATTTGTGATTTTTCTTGGAATAATTCAAACACTCGTCGTACAATCTCATACATTTCTCATATATACCCTGCGGCGTTATTCACAACACATTATTCAATGTGCCCGGCCATTGAACCCGTATTTTAATCTGAAATTCCACTTTGTATTATCCATGGTGAGCTATTTGAGGGTAAAAATCAGTGTCGAAGTTTTATTCATATAAAACAACAAGGCTCATTTTAGTATTTTATGTGCAGTAGTTTGATGAAAAACTTGAATTAACACATAAACGATAGGATGATGACGGTATTTTTTAATATATTTCATATGTGAAAAAACAGTATTTGAAAAATACTAACGTAGGAAAGTTCATATTTACTACAGAAAACCTAGTTTACCTTGTTTCAGGCCTGAAAGTGACACATGGCTTAATGCGATACGGAATCTAGTATATTTGCTGCCGTTGTTGGTTGCATGTACACAGGCATTTGTCATGGAGTGGCCGGCAGCGGCTATGTCTTTCTGCTTCTCTACCGGCTGACCGGCGAGCAGCGCCATCTATATCGGGCGCAGCAAATGGCGTCGTTCATTTTCACCGACCAGTTTCAGCAGTGCGCACGCCAGCCAGACTGTGCGTACTCTCTGTTTGAAGGCCTCGCAGGCACCGTCTGCTTTCTCAATGATCTCATGCAGCCGGAAAAGGCGGCGTTTCCATTTTTCGATGTTTTCTTGTGATCGGGCTGCGTTTTCGCCACGTGTGTGTGTGTGTGTGTGTATGTACTCATATGCGTCGTTCCTTACATAATCCAATATGCCCAAGTGAATTGTAATCGTCATTTCATATATATGCTTTATTATTCGGTATTTGTGTGTTAATTGTGAGCCAATTGGTTATAATATAATGTTGTGTTCATAGTGCGCGTGTATGCGTGTTTGCTTTTTGCTTAGCCAAGCTGTTGAATGAAAATGGTCGTTTGTTAGATGTCTTGTAGATCCGTTCTCGTTCATGTATTTTTGTTCATCGTCATATGTCGTATGAATCAATATATTGATGCAAAGAAATACACACAGAATATGTTCAAGGTCAACTTAACCTGACCAGCCCAACTTCATCTGTTGGCAGTGATACATAATATTGTTGGCTGGTTCCAACCACACGGCTGATAAAAACGCTACGGATATATTCAAACAGACACACTGATTAAATACTGTCACTAAAATGCAACATAACGCCGCAGGACCAGTCGCCTAGTGCCAGGCACACACACTGACTGACTGACTTCACACGCGTACACACAGAATGCACTTGACTTATAGGTCACTGACCTCACAATGTGACCAGTGACCTCACAAGGTGAACGCACAAACGTATCAGCAACATACCCATCACGACAACGCTAGGATGCACCCAAACAACAACAACAACATGTATTTGTTATAGCGCACCGAAGGGCTCGGGCGCGACACGATTATAACAGTTGGGAACACGGAATACAAATAACAGGACAGATGCAAAAGAAGTGAACTACAAATCTATATATATAAAAGAGATCCTCTGTGTGTCTGTCTGTGTGTGTGTGTGTCTGTGTGTGTGTTCGACCCTCCTTGGTCCATTTTCTATCAGCTATTATTCGGCCACCACTCAGCCTACCCGCTAACAATTTATACCATCACGTTGGAAATTTTCTTGTCTACACTTTAGATTAAATTTTAAATTTCAAAAATGAAATCAAACAAAGTTATAGCGGTGAAAAGACAAAATGAACCCTGAAAAATGCGAAAATTGTGGTCAATGCTCTGCCATCTACTCCTCATAAACCAGAAATGGTACAGCCAAACAGATTATACCACTGTGTAGAGAATTTTCTGTTCTACAAGATAGGTTATAATTCATATCCAAAAATAGAACATAAAAGATGTAAACATGACAAAATTTCAATCTATATTCAAAATTATATTTATACTCCACGCGTCCGATTTTCTATACTTTTTTCTCTATGTATCGAAAACTAATTATCACACAACTAAATAAATAATACCATCATGCTGGGAATTTTGTTTGCTACAACACGGTATAATTTTTAATTTTCCAAAGTGTATTAAAAAAAAGTTACGGCGGTGTGAAGTCAAAATGACAAAGTCAAAAATGCAAAATTAGCACTGGAAACCGTGAATGTTTTGGTAAATATTCCCCTATCTATTCCTCATAAACCAGCAATGGTACAGCTATAAAAATTATACTATTGTGTAGATAATTTTGTGTTCTACAAGAAAAGTTATAATTTATACCTACAAATGATACAAAAAATGTGTAAAATTGGCAAAATTGTCAAATACATCCAAAATTACACTTGATCACCGGGCGCCTAAATTAATTCATTTTTCTACCTATTTCTCAGGAACTATTTGTCACACATTAAAATAAATTATATCATCGTGCTGAAAATTGTATTTTTTTAAATGCGGTATAATTCTTAATTTTCCAAAGTGTATCTGAAGGAAGTGACGGCGGTGTAAAGTCAAAAGGACATATTGCCAATTTGACAGCTATTATGCGCACTTGCGATTACACAGGAATATACTACTGTGTAGAGAATTTTGTGTTCTACAAGAAAAGGTGTAATTTATACCCACAAATGATACAAAAAACGTGTAAAATTGGCAAAATTCTCAAATACATCCAAAATTACACTTGAACACCGGGTGACTACAATTTATTCATTTTTATACCCATTTCTCAGGAACTATTTGTCATACATTAAAATTAATTATACCATCGTGCTAGAAATTTTGTTTCCTACAGTACGGTATAATTATTAATTTTCCAAAGTGTATCTGAACGAAGTTACGCCGGTGTAAAGTCAAAAGGACATATTGCCAATTTGACAGCTATTATGCGCACTTGCGATTACACAGGAATATACTACTGTGTAGAGAATTTTGTGTTCTACAAGAAAAGGTGTAATTTATACCCACAAATGATACAAAAAACGTGTAAAATTGGCAAAATTCTCAAATACATCCAAAATTACACTTGAACACCGGGTGACTAAAATTAATTCATTGTTCTACTATTTCTCAGTAACTATTTGTTACACATAAAAATAAATTATACCATCGTTCTAGAAATCTTGTCTTCTACAATACGGTATAATTTGTAATTTTCCAAAGGGTATCTGAAGGAATTTACGGCGGTGTAAAGTCAAAAGGACATATTGCCAATTTGACAGCTATTATGCGCACTTGCGATTACACAGGAATATACACCGATTAAATTTCACTGAAGCCCAATCACAATTAAGAATGCATCATATTATCTCCAAGCATGGATGGTGTGGTTTTATTGCGTACAGTTTAATTAATGCTACACTCTACTGAATATAAAGGCTTTATTGTCCTCAATAACGTTCCACAAGACGGGCGGGTAAAATGCTATTGGGAACAAAATAAACTACTGAATTTAACTGTGTAATTTAATTGGTTTAATTTCAAGTTGCATAAGCATAAGTTGCATAAGGATATGGGTTGCAATATCATGTAATGCCAACTTATGCTGTTTTAGCGGAAGCATTAACCTGGAATTATAGAGATGACAGAAGGCTGCATTGTTTAGATAGTGTTGTGGAAAAACATGTTTTCTAAATTGAAACATAAATTTCACATTTCGACTTTTATATTGGCTAAAACTTTCCTATGGGTTTGTTTTTCTTTTTCAATTTTCACTAATTTTTTTATGAATTGAATATTAATTATACTTTATGAACTGTTCCGCACGACGGGCGGGCTTAAATGTATCTATAAAGAGTGGGTTTAAATGATAGCGAGGTATATGATATTTTGCTAGCAGTAAATATTCTAGCGATAAAAGTAGAATAGCTCTTAAGCAAATGATTTTGGAGAATGATGTTAACCTTTGAATATATTTTGCGATCTGATGATATATGTATTAAGAATAATACGTAGCAGAATATAGATTGCATAATATAATATCGGCTGTAATATCAAGGGCTGTAATATCGGTGTAATCCAAAAAATAACAACTGTAGGAATATGATGCATTAGTGGAAGCATTAACCGGGAATCATGAGATAATATGATAATGGTGTATAATTATATCGCATTATGCAACAAATGTGAATTTAGCTGCCTTACAGTTTGGTTCCGATACTATATTGGCGGGTTGAGAGAAAAGTATTGGTGGGCCTTGTGTTTGGGACCCCTGGGGTAGATAATCTCAGTCTTCTGATTACAAATTATGATCGCATCAGTATATTTTGTGATCACAAACTAATAAGTTAAATCACCTCAGACTAGGCTGAGAGCGGTCAAGATTGGATGGTTGGGTTGGGTTGGGTAGGTTTGACTCAGGTTATATTGGGTTTTAATGATAGCGGAAAATATATAAATTTTAACAATTAATATTATAGCGGTAAAAGTGAAATAGTACTTAAGCAAATGATATTGGGGAATGATGTTAAGTAATAAATATAGTTTGGAAACATTCTGATGAAAAGATTTCATCATCTTTCATTGTTTGTTTCGTGTTTGTGTTCTGAATTATACCACACGACGGGCAGATTTATATATCAGGCGGGTTGAGGGATAATATTTGTCAAAATAAGAACCAAAATATTCACATTTAGACTTTTCTATTGGTTAAGATATTTATAGGTTACATTTCTTGGTTTTCAATTTGTATTCATTATATTTTATGGATTTGATATGAATTTTATTGTATGAATTGCTCCGCACAACGGGCGGGTTTTAATGCTATATATATACATAAAGAAGAAATTATCTGTCTGTCTGTGTATGTATGCTTGAATATGAGGTGACATAATTGCGCTGGTTCATGGTTCGCTGGTTAAATGATCAGGGGCTTGAAACGCAAACGAAGCGATGGCTCATTTTTATGAAATAAAAATGTCCCGCGGGCAGCAATAAAACGTTCAATTTCACCGTATAGAATGAATTCATATACAAAACTAATGGATTTGACTTCAAGAACCAGAACGGATGGTGTTCGAGTTCTGAATTATTCCTCACGTCGGGCGGGTTTAAATATGAGGCGGGCTGAGTGAAAATATGTTGTCAAAATAAAATTAAAAATAATGAAATTTAGACTTTTTAATTAATTAAGGTATTCATGAGTTTGCCTTATTTATTTTTAATTTGCAATATTTTTATGAATTGTTCCGCACAACGGGCGGGTTTTAATGCGGTTTTAATGCTATATATATATATACATAAAGAAGAAATTATCTGTCTGTCTGTGTATGAATGCTTGAATATGAGGTGACATAATTGCGCTGGTTCATGGTTCGCTGGTTCAATGACCAGGGGCTTCAAACGCAAACGAAGCAATGGCTCATTTTTATGAAATAAAAATGTCCCGCGGGCATTTAGACTTTTCTATTGGTCAAGATATTTATAGCTTACATTTTTTGCTTTTCAATTTGTATTCATTATATTTTATGGATTTGATATGAATTTTATTGTATGAATTGTTCCGCACGACGGGTGGGTTTAAAAAAAATTGTTTTAGTTCATTTTTTCAAATGGTTCATGATTTGCTTGATTGTATGAATTGCTCCGCACAACGGGCGGGTATTAATGCCATATCTATATATATAAAAGAGATCCTCTGTGTGTGTGTGTGTCTGTGTGTCTGTTCAACCCTCGTTGGTCCATTTTCTATCAGCTATTATTTGGCCACCACTTGGCCTACCTGCTAACAATTTATACCATCACGTTGCAAATTTTGTTGTTTACACTTTAAATTAATTTTTAAATTTCAAAAATGAAATCAAAAAAAGTTATAGCGGTGAAAAGACAAAATGAACCCTGAAAAATGCGAAAATTTTGGTCAATTTTCTGAAAACTACTCCTCCTAAACCACCAATGGTACAACTATACAAATTATACCACTGTGCAGAAAATTTTCTGTTCTACTCAACAAATTATAATTTATACCCAAAAATTAAATATAAAACATGTAAAATGGAAAAAAAATCAATCTACATTCAAAATTTTATTTAAACTCAACGCGTCCGATTTTCTATACTTTTTTCTCTATTTCTCAAAAACTAATTATCACACATCTAAATGGATAATACCATCATGCTGGGAATTTGTTTGCTACAACACGGTATAATTTTTAATTTTCCAAAGTGTATTAAAAAAAAGTAACGGCGGTGTGAAGTGTAAATGACAAAAAGGCAAAAAGGCACAATTAGCACAAGAAACGTGAATATTTTGGTCAATATTCCGCTATCTATTTCTCATAAACCAGCAATGATACAGCCATAAAAATTATACTATTGTGTAGATAATTTTGTGTTCTACAAGAAAAGTTATAATTTATACCCACAAATGATACAAAAAAACGTGTAAAATTGGCAAAATTCTCAAATACATCCAAAATTACACTTGAACACCGGGCGAGTAAAATTAATTCTTTTTTCTACTATTTCTCAGTAACTATTTGCTACACATTAAAATAAATTATACCATCGTGCTAAAAATCTTGTTTTCTACAATACGGTATAATTTTTAATTTTCCAAAGTGTATCTGAAGGAAGTTACGGCGGTGTAAAGTCAAAAGGACATATTGCCAATTTGACAGCTATTATGCGCACTTGCGATTACACATGAATATACACTGAATTAATTTCACTGAAGTCCAATCACAATTTACGCACTTGCGATTACACAGGAATATACTAATCTGTAGAGAATTTTGTGTTCTACAAGATAAGCTATAATTTATACCCACAAATGATACAAAATACGTGTAAAATGGGCAAAATTCTCAAATACATCCAAAATTACACTTGAACACCGGGCGAGTAAAATTAATTCTTTTTTCTACTATTTCTCAGTAACTATTTGCTACACATTAAAATAAATTATACCATCGTGCTAGAAATCTTGTTTTCTACAATACGGTATAATTTTTAATTTTCCAAAGTGTATCTGAAGGAAGTTACGGCGGTGTAAAGTCAAAAGGACATATTGCCAATTTGACAGCTATTATGCGCACTTGCGATTACACATGAATATACACTGACTTAATTTCACTGAAGTCCAATCACAATTTACGCACTTGCGATTACACAGGAATATACTAATCTGTAGAGAATTTTGTGTTCTACAAGATAAGCTATAATTTATACCCACAAATGATACAAAATACGTGTAAAATGGGCAAAATTCTCAAATACATCCAAAATTACACTTGAACACCGGGCGAGTAAAATAAATTCATTTTTCTACTATTTTCTAGTAACTATTTGTTACACATAAAAATAAATTATACCATCCTGCTGGAAATTTTGTTTTCTACAATCCAGTATAATTTTTAATTTTCCAAAGTGTATCTGAAGGAAGTTACGGCGGTGTAAAGTCAAAGGGACATATTGCCAATTTGACAGCTATTATGCGCACTTACGATTTCACAGGAATATACACCGATAAAATTTCACTGAAGCCCAATCACAATTAAGAATGTATCATATTAGCTCCAAGCATGGATGGTGTGGTTTTATTGCGTAGGGCTTAATTAATGCTACACTATACTGAATATAAAGGCTTTATTGTCCGTAATATTTACACATGAATCGTTCCGCACGACGGGCGGGTAAAATGCTACTGGGAACAAAGTAAACTACTGAATTTTACTGTGTAATTTAATTGGTTCAATTTCAAGTTGCATAAGGGTACGGGTTGTAACATCATGCAATGCCAGCTATATGCATCTGCTGTTTTAGCGGAAGCATTAATCTGGAATTATAAAGATGAAAGAAAGTTACATTGTTTTGATAGTGTTACACTTCTGAATTACTACACACGAAGGATGGGTGTGAACTTGAGCACTGTTGAGGGAAAAAACATCGTCAATAATTAAAACAAGAATTTACAAATTTAACTTTTTCTATTGGTCGTTTTTTATCAATTTTCTTTGTGTTTGTTTCGTGTTTGAGTTCTGAATTATTCCGCACGACGGGCAGCTTTAAATATGAGGCGGGTTGTGGAAAAACATGTTTTCTAAATTGAAACATAAATTTCACATTTGGACTTTTATATTGGCTAAATCTTTTCTATGGGTTTCGTCAATCGTCATTTACCCCACTGGGGTAAATGACGATCGCACCACTAAATTCGATCTGTATTTGAAAAAACAAAATTTTCGAAAGCTTTCAATACGGGAATAGAAGCACAGTGTACCAACACACTATGTGGTACTTAGCATGTTTTGCTATCGTCATTAGTATAAGCGCTGGTTAGATGTTAATGAAAACGATCGTCATTTGCCCCGAATGACTATATTCATTATATTTTATGGATTTGATATGAATTTTATTGTATGAATTGTTCCGCACGACGGGTGGGTTTAAAAAAAGTGTTTTTAGTTCATTTTTTCAAATGGTTCATGATTTGCTTGATTGTATGAATTGCTCCGCACAACGGGCGGGTATTAATACCATATATATACATAAAGAAGAAATTATCTGTCTGTCTGTGTATGTATGCTTGAATATGAGGTGACATAATTGCGCAGGTTCAATGGTATATATATACATAAAGAAGAAATTATCTGTCTGTCTGTGTGTGTATGCTTGAATGAGGTGACATAATTGCGCGGGTTCAATGGTATAGATCAGGGGCTTAATTGTTCCGCACGACGGGCGGGTAAAATGCTACTGGGAACAAAGTAAACTACTGAATTATTGTACCATATAGAACCATTAAATAAAAAACCATTATTATATAATAAAGAACCATTTGAATATTAGTTAGTTAGTTGTCATTAGTTGGTTTATATATAAAGAACCATTGGTGTTGGGGCTTAATTGTTCCGCACGACGGGCGGGTTTAAATATGAGGCTGTTCGAGGGAAAATGTTAAATGTTTTGCTTTTTAATTTGTATTCAGTTTATTTTATGGATTGAATATGCATTTTATTTTTATGGATTGAATATGCATTTTATTTTATAAATTGTTCAGCACGACGGGCGGGTTTAAATATGAGACGGGCTGAAGGAAAATATGTTGTCAAAAAATATAATTGAATTTAGACTTTTCAATTGAGTAAGATTTTAATGAGTATATCTGTTTTCTTTTTAAATTTGCAATATGTTTATGAATTGAATATGAATTTCATCTTATGAATTGCTCCGCACAACTGGCGGGTTTCAATGCTAGACGGTGATATCAAGTTATTGAAATATTGTGGAAACATTATGATGAAAAAGTGTAGTCATTTTTCATTGTTTCGTGTCTGAGTTCTGAATTATTCAGCACGACGGGCATGTATAAATATGAGGCGGTTTAGGCAAACTATTTTGTGAAAATAAATATGAAAATATAGAAATTTAGACTTTTGTATGGGTTTACTCAACTCTTTTTTAATTCATATTCCTTTTCTCTCATGAATTGAATACAAATTTAATAGTATGAACTGTTTCGCACGACGGGCGGGTTTACATGCTAGGATTTTCATTGTTTGTTACGTGTTTGTGTTCTGAATTATTCCGCACAATGGGTTGGTTTATATATGAGGAGGGTTGAGGGAAAATATTATGTCAAAATAAAAATAATAATATTCACACTTGGACTTTTCTATTGAGTAAGACACTGATGAGTTTTCATTTTCTTTTTTAATTTGGAATATTTTTATGAATATGAATTATTATGAATATTAATTCCATTTTATGAATTCCTCCGCACAACGGGCGGGTTTTAATGCTAGTATGCAATAAATGACAATAAATATAGAGACAAAATATGGGCAAAACATACAAAGCAGACGGACATGACGGACAAGACAACACGACTGAAACATAATGACAACACAACACAGCAAACACAACTCGGGAGAATATAGTCATAGCGTAGATATAGTAAGCATGCAAATGAGAGAAGGAATACGAGTAAGAACATGCTAAAGTAACATGTTATAGTGATGCAAAAGGTGTGAGAGTGTGGGAGACTGGGTCAAAAGAGAGGTCAAAAAAGTGTTTGGAGAGCTTAGAGCGGAAAGAATTGTAGGAAAGAGAAGAAGTAATGTGGACTGGGATGGAATTGTAAAGGCGAGGGGCGGAAAAAAAGAATGATTTGGAGGACCAAGGAGATTCATTTACAGCACGAGGGCATACAAGGGGAAGAGGAATTCGGGAAGGAGTGAGGCAAGGAGTGAGGAGAAGGCGGAGATAGGATGGCTGATGAGGATCGTGGAGAAGCTTATATATCAGACAGCACAGGCGAAAGTGAATACGTGGAATAATAGGGAGCCAGCGAAATTGAAAAAGAAATCGAGAAGTGTGACGACAAGGAACAGGATGAAGGACAAAACGACAAGATTGATTAATGACGCGTTGTAGGATTTTAAGAGAACGACGAGGAGCATGGATGTACAAAGAATTACAATAGTCAAGTCTAGAGAATACATGAGAGTGAATAAGTTTGATTGCGGAAGGTCTGTCGAGATATGAGCGTATAGGATAGAGGGATCTCAAGATAAGACGACAAGTGCGGGCGACAGAGAGGATGTTGTCGGAGGAAGAGAGAGATGAGTCAAAAATAACTCCGAGATTGCGAACTGTCGATGATAGGATAAGAGGTAAGCAAGGAGGAAGAATACGAGGAGGATGAAGAGCCAGAAACTCAGACTTGGACGGGTTGAGGAGAAGGTGACGGGACGACGCCCAAGAAGAGATGGTGGATAGGATGTCAGAGAGAAAAGACGGAGAAGGAAAAGGAAGAGGGATATATAACTGAATGTCATCAGCGTAGATATGAAATGAGGTGGAATACTTACGAAGGATAGGACAGAGGGAGGACATGTAAAGGTTAAAGAGTATCGGACCAAGAATAGATCCCTGAGGGACACCTGATGAAAGATGGATAGGATCAGATACAGAGGAATTGAAGTTGACAGAGTAGGTCCTTCCCGAAAGGTACGATTTAAGGAGAGAGAGGGCAGAAGACGAGATACCAAGATGAGAGAAGTCATGAATTAGGATAGAGTGATTAACAAGGTCGGTTCAGTCGTCGTCGAGTAGCCGTCGCGAGTGGTGCTGTTTCTGTGAGCTCCGTGTCTTCCTTATTTGCTCTGTCTTTTTCTGTGCGCGAGTGTTGTGACCGCAATGCCCAACCGTTCTGACATTGATCGATTGTGTTGTTGAGGTGAGTCCGTTTCCGCCGTCGCGCACATTATGTGCGAAGGATGCTCCGCCGTATTTCACCCCTCATGCGCGGCGCTTTCTACACCGGCATACAATGCTGTCAAGAAGCATAAACTGTTTTGGGTTTGTGCTTTGTGCAAAACTGACTTCGTGCTAGTCAAGCGTAATCCACTGACTGTCGAGAAAGTGACATCGGTGATGGAGTCCCGCTTCACCAAGCTGCGAACCGAACTGCTTGATGATCTGCGTGACTTTCACCCCTCTCGCTGCGCCTCTGCCAACGCTGATGAAAATACCGCTTCCCACCACAACGTGCCAGCCCGTACAATTGCTCTTGTGGTGAAAAACAAAAGTAAAGAGCCTGTACGAGCTGATAACTTGCAACAACATCTGCAAACGGTACAAGTGAAAACGGCCCGTCCTACATCATCTGGTGGTTTTGTTTTGCGCTGCTCCACCGAAGACGCCGCTGCCCAGGCAGCCAAGTCGCTTGCCGACAACATCGACGGAGTGCAAGTAGCAGTGCTGAATAAGCAGCAAACAATTCTGCCGAAAATCACCCTCGTGGATGTGCCACCCTCGTCCCCTGATAGTCTGCTGGCCTCCCTGCGTGCCAAGAACAGCTTTCTCACTGATGTCCCAGAAGCCGACCTCAAGTTATTCTTCATCACCCCGCCTAAACAAGGTCGCTCTCATGCCGTGCTGGGAGTCTCACCGGGAGTTCGGCAAAAAATTCGTGAGGGAGGTGATCGCCTCTTCGTCCACCTACGCTGTTGTCGCGTTTATGACAGGTTTTGGGTGACTCGCTGCTCTTGCTGCTGTTGACTTGGTCACAAGTTTGAGCGTTGCCCCACAAAAGTACCCGTCTGTGGCTATTGTGCTGGTCCCCACCCCTCCTCCGCCTGTCCTGATCGCAGCACACTGAAATGTGTCAACTGTACTAATCACGGCCACGCTTCTAACCATTCTGTTTTTTCTCCGCAGTGTTCTTCCTTCTTGGCTGTCCGCAATTCTATCCGTGCACGCACTCTCTTAGCTCCCACCCCCTCACCACCGACCGTCATCCCTCGTCATCCCTCGCCAATGCTAAATTGACTATCGCCTTCTAGCGATTCTTCCCTTCCTCTTTCTATTTCAGCGCAATTTCCCTGCCGCTCTTCCATCTCTTCCCTCTACTGTTCCTCACTTCCCTCACCTCAGCCTAGTCCACATTTTAACTCTAAGTATCTTTCAATTGGATTTCTCAACATCAGATCGGCTCGAAATAAAACGACTCACATATCCCACCTCTTTGCCTCACATAATATGTCTATTCTCTGTCTTGCCGAAACCTGGCTCCTTGATTCTGATATTTCCTCATTCTCTGCTAACTTACCTTCCTGTTCTTCATTCCTACACAAATCGCGCGACAGTTCTAAGTCTTCGGGTGGCGGGGTAGGTTGTCTATTCTCCAAAGGTCTCTCCATTTCGTCCCTTTCCAATCTGGTTTCTTCTCCCACCTCATTCGAATTCCTAGCTCTCACCCTCTCGGTCCCCTCTTTTAACAAGTTTTGCATCCTTATCATTTACCGTCCCAATCACCCCGGCACTTCCGCGATGTTTTTTCAAGAGTTTCCTCCTCTCATTGAAGCAGTCTCGTCTATTTTCTCCAGCCATTTTATCATACTCGGCGACTTTAACTTCTGGCTTGATTCACCCTCGGCCAATCCTTACTGCTTGAATTTTATCTCATTACTTACTTCCCATGGTCTCTCTTATTCTTCTCTCTCTCCTACACACATATCTGGCCATACACTTGATCTAATCCTGTTTCCCTCCCCATTTCTCTCGACTGATCCTGTCCCTTCCGATATCTTTGTATTTCCTCCTGATTCCTCCGTCTCTGACCACAGCCTACTTTTATCTACTCTGCCGCTCACTTGTCCCCCTTCTCATACTCCGTCCAGCTATCGTAACTACAAATGTTTTAATTCCATTCAATTTCACTCACTATTATCCTCCTGTCTCCCTATCTCTGCTCTGTATTATCTTCCTCCCCATGACATCTATCCATATTTCTCTTCCGCACTCTCCCATATAAATAATTGTATGTTCCCAATCATCACTCGCTCATCTTCCTCTCGCTCTCCTCCTTGGTCATCTCCTCAGCTTCGAGTACTCAAGTCTCTTCAACGACGTCTTGAGCGTACTTGGAGGCGTTCACGATCTTCTTCCGATTGGCTTTTGTTTTGCTCCGCTCGCTCATCTTTCACTTCTGCTCTTTCTGCTGCTAAAAGTAGCTACTATAGCTCCAAACTCTCGTCCCTTTCTCGTTCCTCCAAGTCATTGTGGTCCACTCTGAACTCTCTCTGCGGTCTTAACTCTCCTGCTTTTTCCTCTCCTTTAACGGCTACCGAGTTCTCAACATTTTTCTCTGAAAAAGTAAAACTCACACAAGGAGAAGGTGTATATACAAACAAGCATACACAGTATAAACGCAAATGCTACAACCAACACATGCACGCGCATACACCTTGTACAAATGCGAGCCTACAGTCAAACACACATACACACACTCCCACAACAAGAGGTCAAAATACGCAGAGGCGGTCAAAGTACCACACACACGCCACACTATCACTTAGAATACAACATCTCCCCGTGATCTTACGATCAAATAAACCAACGCCAACCAACACACCGAAACATCGAACAACCTGCACGATCGTAAACAGTAAACAAACATTGGATAAAGCATATTACACAAACAATGAGCAGTGAAATTATGAACACAAATCCTTCATTCAAACAGGTGGTTTCACGTGGCTGTGGGGCAGAGCCGTTGCGAGGAATTATGCCCCCCCCCCGAAGGCAACACTTGGGGCCCCATTATAAATAAATCACCAAATAATGAATGTATTTATTATACATAATCACATAATACAAGCTCAGGTGAAAACATCTGAGCAAAAAGGTAAAGGCTATACATAATATATATGATAAATTATAATATCAAACGTGAAGCAACGGGGCCCTCAACATTCGCCCCCCCGGCCGGGGGGTACGGGGGCGGTTTCTACGGCTCTCCTTATCATACCGTTTATTTGAGCAGCTTTGTTGGAAACGTTTGAAATTTGTGATTTGTGAGACAAGTCCGAGTCAACAAGAATTCCAAGGAACTTTACAGTCCGTTTGCAGGGAGAGTAGCATTATTGAGTGTGACACTGACAGGAACATCAGCTATATATTATGTTTTCTTGAGAAAAATTGAAACACTGATTTATTTACTGATTCAGGCTTAGTTTATTGTTATTGAACCAGCCAGATATTTTTGTCATGCAGTTGTTAATTTTGTGCTGTAATTGTTCGATATTTGGTTTCTCAATGAAGCTATATATTCTCTTGTTAATAGCCTTTTCTATTATTTTTGAAATGTTGGATAGAAGAGAGATCGGTCTGAAATTGCTGATAATGGTCGTATCTCCTCATATGTGCAATGGTATAACTGTGGCAACTTTGAATATATCGAGAAAAATTGAGGTTTGAAAGCATAAATTGATCAAGTGCGATAGATAATACGATATTTCAAGTGAGGTGAGATGAAGTAATCGAGTATCTATATTGTTATTTGATGGAGATTTTTTTAGAGTTGATAAATATTTTGAGCTTCAAGTGCATCGGTAAGTGCTAGAAAGATAGTTGTGGGTGACCGTGACATTGTATTCATATATTGCTTAGAAAATAGTTAAGATATATTATAGGTATATTGATGTGACTTATGCGTGGAACGACATACGTGAACAAGAGCCTGCGTCGTTCAAACATTGCAATCCTAACAACACCTTTCAACTACGAGAAGAAAAAGACCACTCAGAGCGCAATGGGTCCGACGACAGCAACAACTATGGTCCCTGACAAGCGAGAGCACAATGCACGAATTACTCGCACACACGTGCAACAGCGTTTCACGATCCAGACACATCGCCACATCTCATCAACGTGGCTAGCGCTGCGCGAAATTTTCGAGAGAAATTCGCTGCGAGACATATAGAAATGATCTTGAAGAAGATAATACGGTGTCAATAGCTGGCGCCTATGATGAGGAAACATCCGCGGAATTGAGTGCCAAGTAGTTGCAATCGCATAGTGTGTACCACGCGCTGCTTATTACTAACAATAGATCTGACTGTGTTGATGGTGTCATGCTGCAGTTTAATGTAGTTGAGACATAATGACATGCACAGCACATATGACAGGCACCTGGGTTAAAATGAACTACACGGCTACATTAAATGCGATCGAAGCGCCATCTGAAGCCTTGATCGTTCGAGCAACCTTTGACGTGGTTGTCGCTTAACAGGAGGGCAACTATCGCGAGATACCAGTCGCACCAGTAGTTGCTTAGTGTGAAATGAGCCGCAATTTCACATTTGAACACAACAATGGAGAAGTTCTATGTGCTAAGCTATGCTAGCGTGCATTTTTGCGGAGCTACCCTTTAGCTATGTACAAACCATTATTGTGAAAACGGAATCTCGACGGAAAAAGGGACAATTTCTGTTGAAACGAGCCAAAAGCCTATGGACGCCGTAAGAACTGGTCTGAACAGGTTTCCCATCACTGAACTAGCGCAAAGCAAACTCAATTACTGACTAATTAACTGACTGACTGACTTACTGACTAATTAAAAGAATCACTATGTAGCCGATGCGTACACTCAGTGCATTTTATCTTTATTTTATTGTCATTGCTATTATTATGTATTCATTTGATCATCACATTATATCGCATTATCATGTTATATATAAATATGAATGTGCTCGATCTGCTACATGTTAAATTGTTTATTATGCATCGGTGGCGCAAGCAATACACACACGAGTCTTACCGTACGCACGGGTTTTGATCGCTGAGGCCGTTTGCCAATATTTTACTTTTGTAGGCGTCCCTACAAGTGGTGACCCCGGTATATTTCTTTTTTTGCCAATACTTTTCAGTCGTATTGCGGGTTCGTATATAGTATGCCTCGTAGTAATCACTCTCATTCCATGGGTTCGGTGAAGGTCGACCTCCCGGTTTTCGACCCACTGGATGTGGACACCTGGATCGCAATGTGCGATAATTTGATGGCCGATAGTGGCATATAATGTCAGACCACCATGTATCGCAAAGTTTTGGCGATACTACCGAGAACCAATTTCAGGATGGTCAAAGATCTTGCAACCCAGAATCCACTCGCTAGCAACTGCTACGATTTGCTCAAAGCCAGACTGCGAAAGCGACTAGAGCTCACTCCGGCTGAGAAACTACAGCGTCTGGAGAATCTTTCGCGACAACTGGGCTCTCGGAAACCGTCGGAATCGTACGGCGACCTCGCGGCACTGTACCCCAACGACACAGAACACGAAATCATCCAAGAGGTGTTTCTGTGTCGAATGCCGTCAGACCTCCGACTGCTCTGTCGCGAGTGGCTGGTCTCCAACAATTTGCGGGACACTGCACTGCGCGCAGACGCTCACTACCAGCCAGCGGCGACCGTTTCGCTTGCGGCACAGGTGACCGGCGACGCATACACAGCCACAGAGACAGACGAGGAGCCTCTAGTGGCGGCCACGAGAAGTTTTCGCTCGCCCGCTCAGTCGACACCCAGACGACAACAGCAACCGAAAGACGAGCAGCCGAAAGATTTCGTCGTCGCGCTGGTGCCGCCTCCATCGCAAGTACGGTCCGTCAGCGCGGCGTTGTCTCGGCTCGTGCTCATTTACGTCCGACATGGCGGGAAACGGGCACGGCAGCCGGCGGTAATGGCCACGTCCGGCTGCCGTGAAAATCACCGGCTGTTATTCGTCACAGACATGTCCGGCCGCAAATTCATGGTTGACAGCGGTTCCGAGGTTTCTCTGCTGCCAGCTCGTTCAACGGCATCAGCGGCGGCCCTCGACGAGCCGAAGTTACGTGCCGCCAACGGTACATCCATCCAAGTCTTTGAGGTCAACCATCGCTTGACTGTCGATCTGGGACTCGGGCGCACTTATTCGTTCGGATTTATTTCAGCAGCAGTTCCACACGCAATAATCGGAGCGGATTTCCTCCGCGAATTTGGTCTTGTGGTGGACATGAAACGGCACAAGCTGATCGACAGCGCCACATTCTTGTCCACCACCAGCAACGCGTCGGTCGTCACAACACACCCTGTGCTGACTCACATCAGGGCTGTACAGCGACCATGTGACGGACCGGAGTTCGCCGGTGTGCGCGCTTCAGCCGACTTCGCGCAGCTCGTAGCCCCACCTGACGGGTTTCCCGTTGTGAAGGTGCCTGGTGTCCAGCATCGCATCATCACACGAGGCAATCCAGTGTTCTCCCGCCCACGTCGATTAATGCCAGCCAAACTGTCCGCTGCCAGAAAAGAGTTATCAGAGTTGGTGGATCTGGGCATTCTGGCTCCCTCGTCATCGTGCTGGTCCAGTCCCATCCACCTCGTTGAAAAGGATGGTGGCACGGCTTTCAGACTGGTCGGGTGCTACGAGCGACTGAACTCCATCACGGTGCCCGACAGGTATCCCGTTCCCGACATTCAATCATTCGCCGATCAGCTCAGTGGTGCGAATTATTTCAGCACAATTGATCTCCCGCGTGCTTTTGCTCAAGTTCCTCTGCATCCAGACGATCAGGAAAAATCTGCGATCACAACTCCATTTGGTCTTTTTCAGTATACGCGTATGCCTTTCGGTTTGTGTAATGCTGCCCAAACTTTCCAGCGCCTCATGGACACAGTGCTGCGGGGCATGCCACGCGTATTTTGCTACCTCGACGATGTCCTCGTCTTCTCTCCAGATGTCGAGACTCACCGCCGAGATCTGAGAGAACTTTTTCGCCGTCTCGGAGCGGCCGGCCTGGCCATCAAGCCAGAAAAGTGCGTCTTTGGCCAGCGTATTGTGCGGTTCGTTGGGTTCAAAGTATCTGCACGTGGCATCGAGCCCTTACCAGACAAAATTGCTGATCTCGTGAGCATGCCGCCGCCCACCAGTTCCACTGAGTGCAGGAGGTACCTAGGCATGATTAACTTTTTCCACCGGTTCATTCCTAGGCTGGCTCAAACTCTCCAGCCCCTTCATGAGGTGGCGTACAACAAACGAAGTTTCGTGTGGGGACCTCTTCAAGTCTCCGCCTTCGAGAAGACGAAATCAGCGCTGGCTGCCGCTTCATGTTTGGCATTTCCACAGGCGGATGCTCCGACGAAGATAGTGGAAGACGCATCTGACTTGGCTGTGGGAGCTGTTGTGCTACAGTTCCAGAATGGTCATTGGGTACCGTTGGCGTACCACTCCCGCAAACTCACAGGCGCTGCCTTACGATGGTCCACTGGTGACAAGGAGCTGTATGCATTGTTCAGTGCGGTCAAAATGTTCCGGCATCTACTTGAAGGCCGGCCCGCATTGCAGCTGTGGACCGACCATAAGCCATTGGTGCATGCCTTCACCAGCACCACCGAACGTTCGGCTCGTGTCCAAAGACAGCTCGCTTATCTGAGTGAGTTTTCCACGGACATACGACATATCAAAGGGTCCGAAAACGCTGTCTCGGACTGTCTCAGTAGGCCTCCGTCAGACGCAACACGAAACGTCTCTCAGCTTGCAGTGGACGCTCAACACTCGCTCGATGTCAGGCGCCTCGCGCTCGCTCAACACAGTGCCGCAGATGTCGCCGAGATTGCCTCTTGTCCTTCGCTTCGCGTGGAAGTACGTCCAGTCGAGGGTGTTCCGTCTGGACTGCTGGTGGACGTTTCCACTGGTGTTGATCGGCCGCTGCTGCCTGAGTCACTGCAGCACGAAGTGTATCGCGCGATACATAATCTGCATCACCCAAGTGCCCGTGTCACAAAGCGCCTCGTCTCTGAACGTTACGTCTTCAAGCGCATTTGGGCCAAGGTGTCATCGTGGGCGAAGACGTGCGTTCGCTGTCAACAATGTAAGATCGCTCGTCACCAACACACTGCCCTGCGTAGACCGCCGACACCTAGCGGACGGTTTGAAGCACTCCACGTCGATGTCGTCGGTCCTCTACCAGCTGTCAATGGTTATCAGTACATTTTCACCATCGTCGACCGCGTCACGAGGTATCCGGAGGCCGTGCCGATGCTTGACGCTACCGCAGCTTTTTGTGCGAGGGCTCTGCTTGACTGGGTAGCGCGATTTGGTTTGTGCCACTGTGTGACGTCTGATCGTGGCAGGCAATTCGTTTCGGACCTTTGGCGAGAGTTTTGGTCACTCCTAGGAGTCAGATTGTCCACAACGTGCGCGTACATGCCGCAACAGAACGGCCTGGTGGAACGTGTACACCGGCAGCTAAAAGCGTCTCTTACCACCGCATTGATGGACAACAACGACTGGCTCACTGCACTGCCTGTTGTCTTGATGGGTCTTCGTGCCGCCCACAAGCCTGACATAGACTCCACGCCGGCGGAGATGGTGTTGGGCGAGAAAATGCGGTTGCCTGGTCAGTTATTTTCGCAGACCAACGAGGTTCGCCCGGGCTCTGCTTGACTGGGTAGCGCGATTTGGTTTGTGCCACTGTGTGACGTCTGATCGTGGCAGGCAATTCGTTTCGGACCTTTGGCGAGAGTTTTGGTCACTCCTAGGAGTCAGATTGTCCACAACGTGCGCGTACATGCCGCAACAGAACGGCCTGGTGGAACGTGTACACCGGCAGCTAAAAGCGTCTCTTACCGCCGCATTGATGGACAACAACGACTGGCTCACTGCACTGCCTGTTGTCTTGATGGGTCTTCGTGCCGCCCACAAGCCTGACATAGACTCCACGCCGGCGGAGATGGTGTTGGGCGAGAAAATGCGGTTGCCTGGTCAGTTATTTTCGCAGACCAACGAGGTTCGCCCGGCCTGTGAGGTTGCGTCTCAACTGGCCACTGCCTTCCAGCGACTTCGTCCGACTCCAACGGTGTGGCACCGCCGATACGACACCTCCCCGTTCGTGTCACAGTCACTGGCCACCGCTACACACGTCTTTGTACGCGTGGATGCTCATCGGCCGCCATTGACACCGCCGTATCGCGGTCCGTTCCCTGTGCTGGAGCGCGGTGACAAAGCGTTTGTGCTCGACTACGGTGGCAAGACCGACACTGTCGCCGTAGACCGCCTCAAGCCGGCGTTTCTGGTGCGCGACAATCAGTCTGGTGTGGACTCTCCCCCGATCTCTACAGATGATCGTGATGCCAGTCAATCAGCCCCTCAAACTGCGCCAGACGCCTCCACCGACGGCCAGAGTTCGCCTGTCCAGCCGCCGCGTATCGTATGGTCACGCCGCTCAAGACCCGTTCGCCCTCCTGGTCGGCTCTTGTGAATCAGTACTGTGAAGTACCTGGGGGAGAGCTGTAGCCGATGCGCCACACTCAGTGCATTTTATCTTTATTTTATTGTCATTGCTATTATTATGTATTCATTTGATCATCACATTATATCGCATTATCATGTTATATATAAATATGTATGTGCTCGATCTGCTACATGTTAAATTGTTTATTATGCATCGGTGGCGCAAGCAATACACACACGAGTCTTACCGTACGCACGGGTTTTGATCGCTGAGGCCGTTTGCCATTATTTTACTTTTGTAGGCGTCCCTACAACTAAAATTAAAAGACTAACTCACGCTGTTTCATGCTTGATAACAGGCTCCACGCAAGCGGAGCCATAACAAATTGATTTAGACTCATTCGAGTGCCACTCTCCACGGAAATCTTAAGTAAAAGGCGAAAGATTTGTTCGCTCTGAAGAGAGGCCAAAATGTTAAGTGCACGACTATGGTGCAACACCAACCATAAACGCAGCATAGTATTGATAGTGCTATTGTCTTTGACTACACGCACCGATCATCACGCTGCCGTCATTTCAGGAAGTGAAAAATTCGCGTCGCACGGAAGACAGAATCATAGCAATGTCAAAAATTGTGTCCGAGATGCATGGCTTGCACGGAAATAATTCAAATGTGTGTATCACCGCTATAAATGTTTGACAAAGTCTCCTCTGCCCTCTGGTGGCAGCAAGATACAATATACAGATACAAGATAGCGACAAGCACACGTTACAAGTCTACGATCGTAATCCGTCTCATACACCTCTCTCACTTACAGTGTACAGTCAAAATGAAATGCTCAAAATCCACCTTTGCCGTGATGTGGTTTGATCCAATACATCATCGGCATAATGAATACTCATATTCTCATACTCATATTCATGAAACGTACAAAATTGTGCAAAAAACCGATTTCAGCTAAGCCGATGTCACTACTAAACGTGATCGTACACAACGTCAAACTCCATAAATTGCCTGTTGTATATTTCTAAGCATGGGGTGGAAGCGCGAACGCATCTACCCCGCTAACAAAAATTATACTCCCGAGTCACCCACGTTTGGGGTAATCGCAGGGGTCAACCCAACCGACGTGCAATGGAAGGGCCTCACCCTGGGGGAACCGCCTTCATGATCACGGTATCCCCTGAGCCAGGTAAGTATGCTTGATGACCGACGCTGAGACTCACTGGACCGTTTTGTCACCCTCATCTTGCTATTCCACATCATGTGCACCTACTCAGCCTGAATGACGCCTCAGTGGGAAACATACATCAATATGGACATCATTATCAGCTACTGGCACGCTTGCCACACACAAATGAGTACTACTTATAACAACGACGCTCTAAGAATCTGCACAAAAGCGGATGTTATGTTGCAGGCTGAATGGTCAAACCGCTTCGCCATCTATCGGCGATCGCTTCATAGAACAATGAGATTGGACCTACGCTTTTATTATTATTATTATTATTAATTACAGGCAAATCCAGTAGCATGGGAAGAGTGCAAGCACTATTACCACCCTAAGGTGGCCCCATGTACCGGAAGCGCCCAAAAGATTCAGAGAGAGAGTTCGAAAAGAAAAAAGTCTAGAAAGAGAGTTGGAAAGAAAATAATAAATAAATAAGAATAAATAATAAACCATCATCCGATAACAATCCATAATGTCACTCCGCCCACGTTCCTCAATAAATAATAACAATCAACAATAAATATGTGAATCAGTAAATAACAGCCATCAATAAATAAGAATAAATATTAATAAATAAGTAATAAATAACAATCAAGAACAATAAATATGCTTCAATAAGAAACATCCAACAATAAATATCAATATGATTCAATAAGTAACAACAACACAAATAAATATGGTTCAATAAACAACAACACCAATAAATATGATTCAATAAACAACAACAATAAATATGATTCAATAAGCAGCAACTGTGGCTAGCTGGTCCACACAATAAAACTTGGATTCAATCACAATATATTACAGCGGCAGAAGACGACGAGACGCGGATCCTGCTCGACAACAGACACACGCCAGGCCCAACTGTCTGTTTGATCACCGCGTTGGGCATTTATATAATCTTGGTCACATGACCCGACAGCAAACTAGTCGCACATACAAACACGCATACACATATGTGCAACACACAATAAACATACACCCTTCACACGATCAACCAAATTCCCGTCTGGAGGCTACAGACGAGCTAATACACTGATACACTGACACACTGATACACTAATACACTGACACTGGCACTCATACACTGACACTCATACACTGACACTGACACTCATACGCTGACACTGACACTCATACACTGACACTGATACTCATACACTGACACTCATACACTGACACTGACACTCATACACTGATACTCATACACTGACACTCATACACTGACACTGACACTAATACACTGACACTGACACTCATACACTGACACTGACACTCATACACTGACACTAATACAATGACACTGACACTCATACACTGACACTGACACTCATACACTGACACTCATACACTGACACTCATACACTGATACTCATACACTGACACTCATACACTCACATACATTCATATGCTCACATTGGTACACTATTAACTGTTAACATGTCAATTAACTGGTGCGCATGTCATAATCTGTTGCATGAATTACTCTACCAGTGCAACCTACTACACCTGCTACTACTTATCTACTAGTTTTCATTCTAACATTTTCCAAAATTGTTGGTGTGCCGGTGCTTCGGTGATGGTGTGATGATTGTGTGTACTCACTCATTAACCTATTGTCAGATTTCATGCGTCTTGCACCATGGATACGATCGATGTGCCAACTGCTGTTTCGACGATGCTCTTCTTCATGTAGCTCGGGTTCGTCTCGCGGCGACCGTGTTTACTTCCGCTGTATCCGTGGACACACATGAAATGTGTGTCCACGGATATTTCGACAGCTGCTGACTGCACACGCAGTACAACAGGGTGTACATACCTGTGGCCTTTGTCCCCATGACCAGGCGTACAGCTGGCCTGTATGCAGCGGTGTGGCGGAAACTCATGTCCATCACGAGTGAGGGCTCATCGACCTGATCTTCCGCGTTTGCACCGCGAGAGGTCCTGGCGGACTTCGAGTCGGCCATCCTTACATCGATGGCTCAGGTATTCCCCCAGGTGGAAGTGAAAGGGTGGTTCTTTCACTACACACAGGCTGTGCTTCGCAAGGCAAGACACTTCAGACTCAACCCTCGAAGCGACACTGTTATTCTTCTGTGTGCCATCCCGTCGCTGCCGTCGCATCTGATGCCACGTGGTTTTCAGGCGATCTGTGAAGGGATTACAGATCAGCCGCCAACATGACTGCGCTGCTGGCGTACATCACAAGATTCTGGCTGGACAGGGTGGTTCCTGAAACACTCAGCCACTATGGCGAGGTCGACCGAACAAACAACGCTGTTAAGGGCTTTCACAGCCGTTTGCGGTGGGCGCTCCACGGTAAGCCTGGCTTGTACGCGTTCGTGGATGAGCTGCACCGCCAGGACTACCTGGCAACTAAAAAGGTGCAGGCCATCTGGTCCGACGAGCTCGCGGTAGTAGCAGAGCGCTGAAGACGATGTCAGGTAAAAGTCAATCTCATGAACGGCTATCAGCTGGCCGAAACATTGGGACTGCGCATTGACGACGAGATCGTAATGTACCGCCAGCGTATGAGCTCAGTCGTGTCCAGCTCTGACGTCAGCTACGATGAGGACAACGCTGTGATCACTGATCGCTGAAGTTGTTTGGCTGTTTCGCTTTTTCGTTGTGTCTCAGGTCCACATCAACACACCTTGAACATGAACCTATTTGAGACTGAAGAAGCGTTTTCTCATTGTGCAAATGTGAGTTTCTGCTGGTTAATGTTTGTAAGTGTGTGAGCGTATGTGTGTCTGTATAGTGTTATGTAGAATGCGTATGTTTCATGTAATTTATCATGTATGTTTATTCGTTTGAATGACCATGCGAGTGTATGGTATATTCAATAATGGTACGTATTTGTGTGTGACAGGTTAGCGAGGAGTCTGATAGCGAAATACAGTCGATGTGTCTGACTACTGGAATTCAAGTGTGGACAGATATGTACATCAGCGATTTTTTAATCAACTTTGAGACGAGAAAAAAATACGAATGCAGATAAGTAGACGCACATTCACGCACACACGTGAACACGCTCACATGTTCACGCATTTGTGCACATGCTCACACACACGCACATGTTTGACACATTTCTTATTTGTTCTGCGATCGCTGTTCGTTGGAAGTCTTCCTGCTTGCGGTGCTAACAGAGCAGTATGTGGTGTCGCTGTTCAGTGTATAAGTTCCCAGTCCTGGGTGTATTGGTTGTGCTACTGGGTTCACTGTAAGGTCCATTGTGGTTGAGCGTTTGGTGTTTTTGGGTTTGCTGGCTTTGTGGTTAATAGTTTTGTTTGTCTGACGTAAAAACCAGCACTGAAACTGCCTTGTTTGTTCAACAGCGAGGTGCAGCGAGGACGTGTTTGCTGCTCATGAGATTATGGTGATGTTATCGCGGTGTGACGGCGATATGACACCCGGATGCTGTGATTGGCGATTCATGTTTGCAACTATTGTTTCATGAAAATGACTCATTGTATTATATATAGCTGATATATGCTCACAATGGCTCCAGTACATGTTCTGTGGTGTTTGCATCGGAGTATGTAAGTATTTTGATTAATTCGTTTTGATATTGTTCTAAAAAGTGCTGACGGCGGTTTTTGCGGTTGTCTGCGCACAGAGTGCGGTTTTTGTCTGGGTTAATGTACAGTGGTTTCACCTTTTCAGTGTTCACGACCTTTTCAATGCAGTATTTCAATAATTTTTTGTACAAAATACGGCGTAACAGGGAACATTTCTGGTGAACATTCGTTGGTATATTCGTAAATTTGCTTTCGGAAAATAATTTTTCGCGGTAAACATATAAAACAGACATTTATAGAATCCGCTGTAAATACGGTTTATATGAGCTCGTTTGGGAACATGAAGGACTCGGTGACGTTCTGACTGGACGGGGTAATTCCTAACGCGCCACTGCGTGATCTAGTATTTAAGCACGTTGTAGTATTGGAATTTTGTGGATGTGGCTCGATTATAACGTAATTCATCATATTGCAAATGCTGCCACACGGGCAGCACCGTCACTCTTATCTGAGAGATGTCGATCGTCTGGTGTGAGTCGGGTGGCCATTCTACGGTGACGTCAACATTGCGCGTCCAGAGGCTTAATGCTGGCAACACTGGCAGCAAAATTACTTTTTTCGTGAAAATACAATGCATTTTACACAAATGATTTTTTAAATATGTGCGTGAATACTCATCCCCTAGTAACCAGTCACCTATGAGCTTGACCACCCCTGGTTATGAACCCTTGTACTCAGAGCCGTTGCGAGGACTCATGAGCCCCCCCCCCCGAAGGCAACACTTGGGGCCCCTCCCGAAGGCAACACTTGGGCCCCCCCCCGAAGGCAACACTTAGGGCCCCCCGAAGGCAGCACTTGGGGCCCCCATTATAAATAAGTCATCAAATAATGAATGTATTTATTATACATTATCACATAATACAAGCTCAGGTGAAAACATCTCAGCAAAAAGGTAAAGTCTATACATAATATGATAAATTTTAATGTCATACGTGAAGCAACGGGGCCCCTCAACACTCGGGGGCTCCCCCCGGCTGGGGGGTATGGGGGGCGGTTGCTACGGCTCTGCTTGTACTACAGCGCTGATAAATTCATTCGTCACATCTAAGCGATTATTCGAAACAATTAGACGAGTTTGAATCGTTTAGTCACCCAATCTCCTGTGAATGCTAGCTTGGTCTAAATGTGATTCGTTGGACTGGATGTCGGCCATGGTCAAGACGAATTGCATTATGTCTATCGTTCTATGAGAGATTGTATTTTCATGCCGGCATTTCAGTCTCGCTAAGTGAAATTGGAATTAAATTAGCCCTGCTCATGAAGAATATACGGCGAGTTATAGATAAGAGAACAAAAATAGAAGAATATGAGGCCGTTTCCCCTTCCAATGTCTTGAATTCGGATACCCGGTTTGTTGGAGGTCCCATGACTGTTAAATCAGTATATTTCCGAGGCACGTATTCTTAATCCTGGCTGTTGTGCATCACAAGGAAATAGTCGAAGAACGTAATACCTGCTGCGTAAAACTACTGCTGTAAAACTAGATCTTCCGAAAAATATCATACAATCTAGGAGGGAGTTGCGCAAACTTGAGCGGGTTTGGTCTCGAACTCGTTGCGATGCCGACTGGGAAGCATTTACCTCATATCGTCGAGCCTATATATCATCTCTCGAGAAATTCAAAGTTGATAGGGTTTCAAATCTGCTCGCCAATAGTCATTCTTGTTCTCGGTGGTGCTTGCTAAACAAACTCATTGGTAAACAGACTCGTATATCTCCCTCATCCACTGCGAAAGAGTTTGCAAATTTCCTCATATCCAAGGCTTCTTCCCTTTTGGGAATTAACTCCTCCCCAGCACCAGTACCTCACACAGTAGTTAAAAGTGCAGTGAATCCTTTGCAGTCATTTGATCAATTAACTTTATTCGACACCTTACAAATTCTACGGAAAACAAGACCTTCGTCATGCCCCCGAAATCCCATTTGCTATGGAAAGATTTCAAAAAGTATCTACTTATTAGCCCCTTTTTATACCCACCTCATCAACAGTTCCTTCCTCCAAGGCTCATTCCTCGCTTCAAAACACGCGGTTGTCAAACCTATACTAAAAAAAACCTAATTTAGACACGTTTTCTACAGCAAATTATCGCCCCATTTCCCTTCTAACATTCTCAGCCAAAATTATTGAAGCTGCAATTTACAAACAATTATCGCATTATATCATGGATAACAATTTTGTCGATCAATTTCAATCTGGTTTTATCAAACATAGATCCACCGAAACCGCTCTTCTCAAAATTCAAAATGACGTTCTCCAACAGTTTTCATCTAAAACTCCAATTATCCTTATTTTAATCGACCTTTCCTCAGCTTTTGATTTAGTTGATCATTCTGTCCTCATCCAGGATCTTCGTTCATTTGGTATATCTGATTCTGCTCTTTCACTGTTCATTTCTTACCTATCTGACCGTAGCTTTTCTGTCCAAATTGATTCCGATGAGTCCCCTTCACATCCAATCACTTCTGGTGTCCCTCAAGGATCTATCCTCGGTCCCATTTTGTTCAACATTTTCATGTACTCCATTTGTCCTCTCCTCCGATCCATGTCTCTATCTTATCACCTTTTTGCCGACGATATACAAATATATTTACCTGCTTTTCGCGAGAACGATATTCCTAACATATTCAACGCTATCAATTCCTGGGCTTCCTCTAGATCACTTGTTATTAACCACTCTAAAACCCAATTCCTACTATTGCAAACCCCTTGTATGGATTTCCAAGTGAACCAACTGAAAATACTGCCTCACGTTAAAAGTCTTGGTGTATATATTGATGCCTCACTCAGCTTCTCTCACCACATTAAAATCACTTTACGAAAGTGTCGCTATATACTACGTAACCTCTATATGTCGCGTAAATACCTAGATCAACGTTCCTCCATTGCTCTAATTAATGCCTTTATTTTCCCCCATCTAAATTATTGTTCCTCTTTGTTTTATTCTCTACCAAAAAAAGACATTTCTTCCTTCCAATCTATTCTCAACCAATCGTGCCGTTTTGTTTTCAGACTTCCTTCCCGTCATCCTACCTCTCGACACCTAAAAACATTGAGATGGCTTCCTTTTAAATATATGACCCAACACAAAATATGCTGTCTCACTTTCAAATTGATCAACTCCCCCTATCCTCCACCCTATCTGAAGGAGCTGGTAGTGCCAGTCTCACACAACACTAACACTCGATCATCTAGTGCCCTTCTAGAACCCCGAGCAGTTTCCGAATCATCATGGTCTTCCAAATCCTTCCAATACATTGCCCCCCGTCTGTACAATAAACTTCCCCGTTCAATTATATCTTCCAGTTCCTATAAATCTTTCAGCAGCAAATTATATAAACATCTTTTGGATGTGTACATAGATTCATGAGCCCACACCGATATTATTCGTTTTTCTGTTGTATACGTGTTTTTGTGTAACTCTTGTGTGTATTATCCCGCTGTGTGCCCAAGTTTTTATTTTTCTTATGATGCATTTTCATTTGTGTGTACATTGTGTGATTTGTATGTATATTTTCATCCATGCCAATACTTTGTTGTATAAAGTGGCAATACATTTCTGATTTCTGATTTCTACGACAATTAAATATAGCGAAGTGACTGCTGAAGTAGTGTTTTGGTGCTATTGAGTTATTTTGTGCATGTCTATTTTTCCAATATACTTATACGAGTACGTATAAAACAGCTTTCGGTGTGCTACAGCTATTTTGTGATGAGAGTTTTGACAGATTAGTTAAACTGGTACGTTCGTGGTCGACGTAAATAGTAGCGTGCTCGACGTAGAAGATATTTGGAAGAATATTCATATACAACACGAGCTGACATAATACACATATACTCAATAATGATCATATCAACGTGTTTTACCCTGAATCCGTATATTGCAACCCTGCAATATTATTTTTTATCTCATCCTGTCATCGCACCATTGTATATTTGGCGCTATATTAAATACATGTTGTTGTTGTTGTTGCATATAAAGTATTGAATTGGACATAGCATATAAAAAGTATATATTAGCTCTGTAGCGAATAGCAAATTTAGTTAACTCAATCACAATATGCATCGATCACGCCGACGCTCAACACTGTCAAATAGAGCATCGCTTGAGCCGTATCACGAGTGTGGACAATTCGACCACACAGCAAGTTTGAAAACCACTGAGTGTGGCAAAAAACGACCATGACTCATCACACACGCATCAGCCACGCCACTTGAACGCGGCCACTGTGGCGCGCGTAGAAAGGGTGTGAGAGCGGCAGAATTTGTGGCACTTTCGACCTGTGGACAAAAGGGGCCACCTCCCCTATAAACATGCACAAAAACAATTTAGACACTGTCATAAAACTTATAAAATAACAATCACAACACAAAATAGCTAGGACAAGACGGACAAACACAGTACATGTCGGCAGTAACAAAAGGAATAAAAATATATAAATATTATGTCACCTGTTGAAATATAAAAAAAAATTATGCCACCTGTTGTTGTTATTTTTCAAACAGTTTCAGATTTTTTGCAGAAAAAACGGTTCTCAAACCCTCTTTCTTACACAATGATTAACTCAATAATTGAATGCAAAGCTGTACTGTTCATAGAAGTGCCGCACAGTACCGTGCAAACAATGATATTAGGGCTTCCAGACACATTATAACAATTTTATTGTGCATTTTTAATGATAATTCAATTTGATAGGGTCACTAATAGTGTGTGAGTGAGCGCAGTTCGATGAGTCATCGCATTTGCGGGGTTGATGAACCCGTTGAACCGAAGCTCGTGACAAAGGGGGTTTTGGTCTGCGTCTGAAGGACGTTGACGACAGTATCTATTGGATTGTGTTCGAGTGTGTACGTGCGTGTTGTGTGGGTCCATTGGACCAGTGTTGTTGTCTTACCTGCGTTTCCTATTGAGTTAAGAATATATGACGTGTCTCGGTTAACCATTGAATACAACTGGAACATGGCGCAGCCGACAGTTGACACAGCAAGCTCGTCTCATCAGATGCAGCCGTCTCAAACGTCAGTATGGGCCGGGAGAGTCCCTATGCCCGAAAAACTGGACCTGAGTGTTGACCGGAGCGAGTCATTTTTCGTGTGGAAAGATCGTTGGGAAGATTATGTGCTATTGACCGGTCTTCAAAACCAACCCAGAAAAATGCAGGCCGCAGTACTTCGATCGTGCCTTAGCGATGAAACGCTGAGAACAGTGAGAAATTTCCAAATAGATGAAAACGACAAAGACAACATCGACGTCATCGTTCGTATGCTGGCAGAGTATGCAAAAGGCCAGGTAAACGAAGTCATCGAACGGAAAAACTTCAACGGCCGCTCTCAGAAAATTGGCGAGTGCTTCGAAGATTTTTTGATCAGCCTCCGAGAGATGAGCACCACTTGCAATTTCTGTGACCAATGCCGGGATTCCTTGATCCGCGATCGCATCGTCGTCGGTGTCAGAGACACAGCAACAGTGAAAAAACTTTGCAGCGTGAAAAATCTAACGCTATCTACAGCCGTTGAGATATGCAGAGCTGAAGAGGCAGCCAACCGCGACACAGATTTGATCGCAAACAGTCGGGATACTCACGTCAATAAAGTGCACCATAGGCACCCCACTGTGACACATGATAGGCGCACAGGAAGGGACACGAACGAGTGCACAAGATGCGGACGTCGCCATCAAGCGAGCGAAAAATGTCCAGCGCTCGGAAAACAATGCAAACGGTGCGGTAAATTTGGTCATTTCGAAATCAAGTGCCGTAGCGTGATTAGCACAAACAAAAAGACGCATCAGAAATGTACAGATAACGACCGTGTCTCTGCAGCAGTCGTTTCAAACGTAACCACTGTAAAAGCACCAAAGGTGGACGTCGTGCTTGGGGGTCAAATTCGTGTGTCGGCTCTTCCAGATACCGGCGCAGACATTACAGTCGCCGGCACGGACATCATGAAACATTTGAAGAATGTCAGATTGAAAGCCAGTACTGAAAGCCCCATTGCAGCAGACGGAACCAAAATGCGTTCGATGGGTGTCTTTCAAACCACCATCTCCATTGGCAACGCATCGACTACGGTAGACATTACTGTCGTAGAAGGCGTTCATGGACTCCTTCTCTCATGGCATGTTTGTCGTGAGCTACGTTTGATTCCGGTAAATTACCCTGTACAAATGTCACCGTGTATGCCATGTGAAACTGCACATCAGGTGAATCAAATGAAATCGCACTCGTATGACATATTCAGTGAATTTGCAGATGTGTTCAGCGATGAAATTAAAGTTCTGACTGGCGAGACATTCAAAATAAAATTGCGAGAGGACGTAATTCCGCATAGTGTCTCAGCACCACGCAGAGTACCACTTCCACTACAAGCAGGACTGAAAGACGAGATTCAGCAATTACAAGAACAAGGAATTATATCACCTGTAACTGAACCTACAGATTGGTGCTCACCAATTGTAGTCACGCCGAAAAAAAATGGAGGTGTTCGTCTGTGTGTGGACCTCACCAAATTGAACAAATGTGTGAAACGTGAACTTTTTCAGTCCGGCACTCCCTCGGAATGCGTTGCATCAATTATTGCGTCAGAGGCAAAATTTTTCGCAGTATTTGATGCGAAAAAAGGTTATCATCAATGTCCGCTCGATGCTGACAGCCAAGCACTCACGACGTTTATTACACCGAACGGCAGATACATGTTCAAGCGCGCTCCATATGGTATCTCTTCCATATCAGATCATTACAATCGGCGCATGGATGAATCACTGGAAGGACTGCCGGGCATCCAGCGTCTTGTCGACGACGTCATAATATACGGCCGCACAAAGCAGGAGTTGCAGACGCGCGTGCGTAGTTTTTTGTTGAGATGTCGCGAGAAAAGCATCACACTGAATATTACTAAAGCGCAGTATATGCAAACACAGTGCAAGTTCGCCGGATTTGTGCTGAACGCAGAAGGGTACAGCATTGACCCAGACTTGTATGAGGCCATTGCGCAATTTCCGGTTCCAACCGACGTAACAGGTCTGAGATCGTTCTTCGGATTGTGCAATCAGATCGGATCATTTTCACCTGAGCTATCGAAACGGCTCACACCTCTGCGCGACTTATTGAGCGCAAAAAGAGTGTTTGTTTGGGAAAATCACCACACCGAGTGCTTCAAACGAGCTCGTGAAGCTCTATCATCGCCGACAATACTGAAATATTTTCAGCAAGATGCTCCGACTTTCTTACGCACGGACGCCAGTCGACTGCACGGCTTGGGATTTGTCCTGCAGCAGAAACAAGATGACGGCAAATTATGCGTCATACAGTGTGGCTCCCGCTTCCTCACTGATGCGGAATCTAGATATGCTGCTATTGAGCTGGAGTTGTTGGCTATTGTTTGGGCGTTCAGAAAATGTCGCATGTTTCTCTCCGGTCTACAACATTTTGAAGTAATCACTGATCATCGTCCTTTGGTACCGATTTTAAACTCAAAATCTGTCGATGACCTAGCGAACCCTCGAATTCAGCGCTTGAGATTGAGGCTTGAAGAGCTTGGACCATTCTCGGCACAATGGACGCCAGGAAAAGATCACGCCGCAGCGGACGCGTTATCGCGTTTTCCTGTATCTTCCGTTGCTGCTCCCGGAGAAATGGGTGAAGAATTTTCTACAATAGCGACAATTTCGACAGACGCAGCTATATCAGATGTTGAATTACGAAAATTGCACGACATATCCGCTTCCGACGCCGAGATGAAAATGCTGCGAAAAAACATAATGGAAGGATTTCCCACTCGCAAATGCGATGTGGACCCAATTATCAGTCGATATTGGCCGGTGCACGAGCATCTCTATATTGATGATGACTTCATATTTTATGGAAGACGGCTCGTCATACCAGCGGGCATGCGAAAAGAAATTCTGCAAGAACTACACGCTGGTCATGCTGGTAAAGAAAAAACAAAACAACGTGCGCGGGATATTGTTTATTGGCCCGGGATCGACGTAGATATTGACAACATCACAAAACATTGCAAAAAGTGTCAAGTGTACTTACCATCACAACCAAAAGAGACCATCCGCCATCACGAGAAACCTACAAGACCGTTTGAACACGTCTCGGTCGATTTCGCCGAATACGGAAGCCATAAATTCGTGGTGCTGGTGGATCATCTATCTGGCTGGCAATTTGTCAACGACCTTGGACAAACATCCGTCACAAATAAACTTTTATCGACACTTCGCACAATTTTCTGCATGGTGGGAGTACCAGTGATATTGTATTCAGACGGTGGACCTCAGTTCACATCTGGCCAGTTCCATCAATTCGTCACCAAGTGGAAAATATCACATGTTCGCTCCTCACCACACTATCCGCAGTCTAATGGGAGGGCGGAGGCAGCAGTAAAATCAGCAAAAGCTCTTATAAAAAAGTGTTGGTGTGAAGAAAAAAAACAATTGAACGAACATGATTGGTGCAGAGGGATATTGCAGCAAAGAAACACACCTGGACCAGATGGAAGGTCACCTGCAGAAATACTCTATGGCCGTCCCGTTAGAGATTTCATCCCTGCACACCGACGCCAATTTCAAGGCATGTGGCAGCAATCAAATGAGCAGATCGAAAAACGTGAACAGGACAGAATAATGAAGACAGACGAAAAGTACAACCAGAGTGCTCGAGATCTAAGTGACATCGCGACAGGAAGTCACGTAGCGATACAATGCCACATCACCAAGGAATGGAATCGGCATGGGATTGTGATCGAGCAGCTACCTCACCGACGCTACTTAATCAAGATGGCTAGCGGACGAGTCGTAGCTCGAAACCGGCGACATGTACGTCGCAGACACGGTCACGTCAATCAAGATTCAGCCGAAAATGGACAACGTACTCACATTGCACCAACAAGTGATGAAGCGGAAAAGGAACAAGCAGAGGGTCAACTTCGGCGGTCGTCAAGAAACACCCGTCGTCCTCAGCGGTTAATTGAAGTCATGTCCATGACTAGGGGGGCGTGTGTGAGTGAGCGCAGTTCGATGAGTCATCGCATTTGCGGGGTTGATGAACCCGTTGAACCGAAGCTCGTGACAAAGGGGGTTTTGGTCTGCGTCTGAAGGACGTTGACGACAGTATCTATTGGATTGTGTTCGAGGTGTACGTGCGTGTTGTGTGGGTCCATTGGACCAGTGTCGTTGTCTTACCTGCGTTTCCTATTGAGTTAAGAATATATGACGTGTCTCGGTTAACCATTGAATACAACTTGAACAAATAGCATGAATAACTCATGTGTTGATAAAAATAATTCATTTAACATCCCAAATATATAGTTTGAATAATTTGAATTATTTGCATTACTCTTGAGAAAACCGAAAAACGTGTTATTTTGTTGAGTGTTTTTTGGCAAAAAGTTTGTTTAAAAAAAAAACATCGGTTTTTATAGGTCGCATCTCTAATTGTAGAGTTTATATGCGAGGTTAGTGAGTGTTGTACATTTTTCTGTGTTGTCTTTTTTACTCGAAATCTATCAGAGCATATATAACTTGTCTTTAAACTAAACTGAACTATAGATGCGTCGTTTTTCCTATGATACGCCGTGCATATTCATACTGTGGCTGTAAAACCACTAACTCTGCAAGCATTCCTGTGCAGCAAGACTTGGCATATCAAGTAGATGATTTCCCATATGCATGTGTATGTGTGCACCAGCTGTAACCTGGATGTGGTAGGTTTTTAATATATGTGGTTGGTACGATTTTCATTTAAAGTTAGATGAATTTCACTGTGCATCATATATATATATATATCACTATGTAGAATAGATGTTGGTATACTTGAGGGTACCAGAGACTGCACATTACCATGTCGTCCTGGTATTTCAGTGTATTTGTACAGGTGTTTTCTTTCAAGTTTCGCTAGGTACGTACACATTTGCGTTGAATGAAAATTTTTATCCTTGTATCGTTTGTTTCCAGGCAGTTTCACATGAGTATTCTGTAATCTGTGTATATGTGCATGTGTTATGTGTGTATTTTGTGTGTGTATGTGTGTGTGTGTGTGTGTGTGTGTGTGAAGGGATGATGTGAATTTGTGAACTCAGGTGAGCAGACCCTCGCAAGTAGAAAACAAGATTCATCAGTGCTTTCATATAAGCACACAACGGACTGTGAAGTTTGGTTCTTCCTGACTTTCTATAATACTAGTAGAATCTCGGATGTGTGTGTTCCTGATTTTCTGTAGAATTTCACCATTGTTGAGACTGATTTTACAAAACGATGTTGAATGCGGTGTCTTATATTTTGATACAGGTAGCACAATCTGTTGCAAGTTGCGGATCTACTACCGTTGCGGCCAACGAACCATTTTGGCCAATGCTCGGCGATCGTAATACGATGCGATGCATATCGACATTGGCCAACATGGTACATTTCATTTTCATTTATTGTGACACTCATCCACTGCGTGGTTTTTAGAAGCATCTTACAACATAGATATATATATATATATATATATATATATATATAACAATAACTACACAACAAATTATCACAGGAGCCCGGTCGCGTGCGCACTCCAGCGCCGCGCGCGGTAGACTGAAGTGGAAGCGGTAGACTGAAATGGTGAAGTTGAGAAGAATATAAAATAGACTAAAAAATTGTTCGTTTCGCGGGTTGCTTATCGGATGAGTGCACGTTTTTTGCGCAGAAGTTTTAGTCGAAAAAAGCATTTCATTCAACATCGCCCGAAATACAACAAAACTAACGAAAAAAATCAAACTTTTCCTGCCTCTACAGCACCAGGGATGACAATTAGGAATGCACCGACGAACACCAAATTACGTGCACCCTCTCTAAAATAATTTGGAGCAGAACAACCCTAAAAAACTGTTTAAATTTCCCTGTAAACTGTCAAATATTTAGGATCACAAAAATGAACGTCCACTCGCTAACACAGCCGAAGCAACATTCATGTCGTGAGTGCATGTCGTGAGTGCATTTGACAGTGGCGTATCTAGTGACTGAATGTTAAGCAAGTGACCATTTTGGGCAATCTTTCCTGAGTTGTCTGACTGTCGCAAAATGTATTGAACTACAACTAAATTGTAAATAAAATTATAGATACAATTAATTGTTTGATCTCCTTTTTGAACTAGATAGCATACCTAACTAGATAACTTTCTCTATTTGTATCCATTTCCGAGATATATTATTTGCATGGACTATTTTATCGTCGCAACAAGTACGTGCTTATATGTGCTCTTATGATGTGATATAAGATGGCTGGTTAGGTTAGGTTAGGTACAAGTTGTGCTTGGTTGGTTAGGTTAGGTCTTCGAATGTTACTTTTAAGCGTTCAAATAATTGAAAACCACTGAACTACATACAACTGAGGAGATATTGCCCAAAATAGTCACTCGCTTAACTTTCATTCACTAGATACGCCACTTACAAATGCACTCACGACATGTACCGTTTTAGCCAATGTCAATATGCAACGCATCGTATTACGATCGCCGAGCGTTGGCCACAATGGTTCGTTGGCTGAAACGGACCCATCATTTTACAACAAAAAACACATACACACAGACACACACTTGTTAAGTCACCACAAACAGTAATTGTTTGAGTCACCACTGACACACACACCGACCACACACATGACTGCATTAAGCGTACTGGAAGCCCTCGCCGCTATGACTCTGTGCTGTGGTAAATATAAGCCCCGCCCATTTATGTCAGACTAGCGACATTGGCCAATCAGAGCGCAGTCAGTGGCTTTGGACGACGCCGATTGGTTGGCGGAGAGCGCTGCTGTGCGTGTTTGTGGGCGGGGTCAACGAGACATGCTAGCAGCCATATCGTCAAAAAGTGCTGTCACACGAACATTGGCTGCTCATCGGCGCGTCACAGTTTTGCGCACGTGCATTACATTATTTCACTATTTATAGCGTGCTTTTCACGCGAGAGTCTCAAAAGCGCCAACCTATAATTACCCCTAGGTTTTGGAACCAATATACTAAATGATGAGTTGATGAATGATATACTATACTAAACGTGAGAAGAATGAGACCAAGACAAAACAACAACAATGCTGCAGTGCATATATCAACATGATCTTATCCTGCAATGTTGCAATTGCACTTATTCAGGGTCGTTGCTAGCTTTCCGAGGGACCCTAAGCATGAGGCAGTCAGCAACACTACATAATTTGGAGATAAAAAATCCATTTTCCACTTATACTCACTCACAATCTATTTTTCACTTATTTTTTATTTTTCATTTTTTGCCGTAGCTTTTCGGTGTTAATATCAATGCTTGCAGTTATTGATTGATCTTGCTACTCAACTGGTACCAATTCATATTTTGAGCAAGAGTCCACCCAACATTTTGCATTTTCTTCTCTCTCCGTTCTTCACATTTGGTCGTTAGACAGAATATATTCTATTGTATATGCACTAAGTTGTTTAAAGTAGGTGTTCTCTATGTTTCGTCACTCTTGTTCAGAACTGTAGCAACCGCCCCGGAATTATTTGGCCGAAAGATCCCCGAAGGTCCCGTAGCCACACGCATGATATTGAATTTTATCCTAAACTGGCGCATAAAATTCCCCAGTTTCATGGAGACCGAGGGGCTGCGAGCTACTGCATCTTCCCAAATAAATACCTCTATTATAATTGTGCCATGTGTGGCATGCCGTTACCATGCCAACTCTGTGGACTCCGTAGTGTAGTGGTAGCACACCTGCCTCACAAGGACCTTGGTTCGAATCTCGGCGGAGCAGAATTTCTTTGGGCGTATTCTATAATCCAACAGCCCCTGTCCACCCAGCAGTAAATGTGTACCAGATATCAGTCATGTTTTGTGTCATGCATTCTTAGGAGGTGGCCCTCTCTAATGCGTCTTACGTCCATATGGCGCCATAGCGTGGAGAGGGTCGGTTCTGCGGTGGCAGCGAGTTGCACGAAGCACACCTGTGTGTGTTGTTAAGCTTCGGCTTCTTCCTGTGTAGCAGCTGTCACTTAGACATTAAACCTTATTAACTCACTTGCACACAACATACACACACACACAGATATATCCTGCAATTGACACAACATATCTGTTCCGGTGGGAGATTAGGGGGGAGAGTGGGGGATAAAATCAGTACCAAGTAGTTACTATACCCCAGCTATGCTGATTTGTGTATGAGCACATGGGCGTAGATCCTGGGGGTTATGAGGGGTATATATACCCCCGACAAATTGGCTGGGGGGTATGAATATGCAATTATTCCCGATATCCCCCGATAATTCTGCTGAGTACAGTTCACTGGGTATATTAGCATCAATACCAGCATAGCAAAAATAACAATACACGAAAAATGTAAAAAAAGTACAAATATGTGAAAAATTCTACTTCACGCGATATACTTTTCATTGAGGTCTGTGTGTTGTAATTAAATATGGCGAAAAAAAATTAGGGTCTCATGCAATTGACCAACTGAGCAGACTTTGAAGACTTACTCATGATAGCTGTCATCCCCCCGAGCCTCGACACAAATCTATATATATATATATATATATATATATATATATATATATATATGTGTGTGTGTGTGTGTATATATTTATTTATAAGAGGACATGCGATGATATGATATATTGTGAAAGTGGAATATACCCCATAGAGATCCACATAAAAAGTATGGCATTCGACTACTGGATTCGCATAATATCTGGTAAAAACACAAAACTGAGTTATATAATGTATAATTGCCTACTTAAGATGTTCAACGACGGAACCTACGTTCCACCGTGGTTATTGTATATACGCAACATTTGTAATGAGTGCGGGCTGTGCAGCTTATGTACACTACAGAATATATATAATCCCGTTAGGACAATGCATATGGTTAAAAGAAAACTCAAAGATATATGGATTAACCAATGGTATTCTAATATGGCAAGTAAGACGTTGTGCTGTAATTATAGACTATATAAGACAACTTACGAGTTGGAAGATTACCTAATTAAACTCAATAAACAAGATTGGATATACTTAACAAAAATAAGGACAGGTAATCACCGGCTGGCGGTGACTAGAGGCCGCTACAGTGGGACACCACGACATCAACGATACTGTGACTTGTGCAATGATAACAGAATTGGAGACGAGTACCACATGATGATACAGTGTCAGAACCCGACTATAGTACAACTGAGGACCAAATATATACCGGAACAATACTGGCAAGTGCAAGCAGAGCCGTTGCGAGGACTTATTAGCCCCCCCCCCCCCCCCGAAGGCAACACTTGGGGCCCCTCCCGAAGGCAACACTTGGGGCCCCCCGAAGGCAACACTTGGGGCCCCCATTATAAATAAACCATCAAATCATGAATTTATTTATTATACATAATCACATAATGCAAGCTCAGGTGAAAACATCTGAGCAAAAAGGTAAAGACTATACATAATATGATAAATTTTAATGTCATACGTGAAGCAACGGGGCCCCTCGACACTCGGGGGCCCCCCGGCCGGGGGGTACAGGGGGCGGTTGCTACGGCTCTGAGTGCAAGCGCAATACAAATTTGTCAAATTGATGAAGTGCAAAAACATTGATGTTATGAAGCACCTTGCAAAATTTGTCGATGAATGCTTCAAAGTGTGCGTTGCATGATCACCAACTGCGATGGACCTTGCATGGTCTTTGATATGATCGTATATACTGATGATATGGACATTCAATCAATTTCAAACTAATACTGTATTATATTGATATTGTGTATATATTTGCGATGTATATAGTTTATTATGTATTGTGAATTGGAGCAGCGCTCCATACTAACAGTCTGAGCGCTAATACACGTTTCTTTCTCTCTCAATACTCTTCAATATGTTAATGTATTCATTCACCTGCTGTGCGTACGAGAGTATCGGTGTGTGTGTCTGTGTGTGTGTGTCTCTGTGTATGTGTTTGTTTGTGTATGTCTGTGTATGTATTTGCGCGTGTGTGTGTGTGTCAGTGTGTTCATTGTACCTGTCGATGAGCAAGGATTACAGCAGATATAGCATGAATTAGCATGTGTTCCCACACAATACACCAATAGACACACACCATACCCGTGCATGACCGACATACACCATCTGTTGTGTGTGTGTGTGTGTGTGTGTGTGTGTGTGTGTGTGTGTGTGTGTGTGTGTGTGTGTGTGTGTGTGTGTGTGTGTGTGTTAGTGTGTGTGTGTGTGTGTGTGTGTGTGTGTGTGTGTGTGCTAGTACATACACCAACACTGATAACGCAATATGCTCATTTGGGCTCGCAACGCATAAAGGCTCATTCATGCATACACACACACACAGATGTACTGACACACATACACGCACTGACACAAACACACACACACACACACACACACACACACACACACACACACACACACACACACACACACACACACACACACACACTGACAAAAGCGCG
>OU696574.1:7888586-7973586 GCA_916048095.2 Sacculina carcini | reverse complement strand
ATGTGCATTGTTGCTTGTGCGTGTGAATCATACAGTTGCTACAAACGAGGCCTCACAGGATGCACAATTAAACAGCAACAACCTGGGCTCCAGTGTAGAACAAGCCAAGATTAAAAGGTCAATGAACCATTGACGAATGCCTGTGCTATGTCTATTAGAGGTCTTTGTGATGTGTGTTCTGTATTGTGAGCGTTACTTGCATGAAGTCTTCTTTGAATAATACGATTTCAAGTTAAATAGACTATTAATAGACTGACTTTCTATTTTTATCATTATTTCTAGGAAAAGCTATTAAAAGACTGAGGCATGGACTTTTCATTGTATAATGAAATTCTTAGTTATAAGAGCAGTTATAAGTGAATATTAAAGGTTATTGATGTTTTCGTTTTACTCACCCTTTGTTCCGGTTTTAAGCCAGTGAATATTTCTGCTGTCCTAATCGACAATAGTGTTCAGTCTGTTTTGAACACTGGTGCGTAACTTTTTCCAATTATGTCCATTTCTTGATTAATTCAATCTTCATTTTCCACAACAGCGCTGAGAAATCCAACACATTCAGTTGCTACACCAAATTAAATTGTGAGGAAGTCACGAGAAACGTAAATAAACTATTTCGGATTGAGAAAAACACACACATTTGCACATTTCCTTTTCTGTCCGACGTATATTTGCACAAGCTCCATTCCCTACCAGTGGGCAATTACCAACAGATATAGGAGCTGTGTGCTGGCTTGCGACATAATAACGTAGTGTTTTTTTTAACTTTATCAGTGTTCACATCTCATTTTCAAATCAGCAGCCTGTTTTCTTATTAAAAAATTAATATACAAACGTCGTAATAGAAATGCGTAATAATCCCTTGACACAGCTTAAAGTTATAGTTCTTATAGGGGAATTAAGCAATACATTTTCTCCAGGAAAAATATAAATCATAGATAAAACATAGCTTAAATTTTTCACAGGAATCCTCACACATCTTAGGAACTAGGCTTGCTTCTCTTAGAGCTGCGAGCACCCTCGATTAAGGAGCCCTGTACCAGTGCCTTGATGGCTGTGATCCACTAAGCTTGTCTCAACATCAACACGGCATGTTCAAACAACACTTAGCGTTGGTGGAAGTTGATGAAGGCAACAGGAAATGACCACACCTGACGGAACTGCAATATTTGCATGCATGTGTGTGTGTGTGTGTTAGCGATGCGTATGTCCATTCATCACCATAAATGCAGCTTCCTGCAGCCACTTTTGTCCGGGCTAGAGTGCAGGCTGATTCATTTCTGTAGGGACTAGGGCTGGGCAGGAACCCTGAAAATTGCTACTCACGGTTCCGGATCCGTAGGGCAGTGGAACCGTTGGAACCGGTTCCGGAACCGGTTCCGCTTGGATGAAAAAATATATTGTCTGTGCGCATGTTTAGAGATCACCCAAAGGGAGAAGACACAAAAAAGAGTTGGCATAGATGAACGTGTGACTGGGAAAATAACAAATGTTTATATAAATTCAAAATTTTATTCAAAGTCAAAGTTCTATCAGTTTCATTATAGTGGGTATTCTCACAAAATTAAATTCAACATTTCATAAATTTCATTTTTGTGGGGGATCCTCATTTTGTTTTTTTGGGTGAGTGAGGCATATAACTCTTGACTACGGCCCTGTAATTTGAAGAAAAGCTTTAATATTCAATGAAGACATGTACAAGGCATTAACATCTCTATATTTAACAACAGAAAAATGCATACAATGCTGACACAATAATGTGGCTAATGCTGCAAAAATGTGCTAAATAGTCAATGTACTTTCCAATATAAACAATGTTTGCGTATCACCTGTTACATAATATCTCAAACAAACAATAATTTGATTTCGGCTATTGCCCGAAAACGTTCGCTTATTCCGTAACGCACACGTTCACACACACATACACAAAACGCGTATATATTACACATTTTTATTCAAAAAGAGAATCATATTTATGTTTTCTTCTTTGAGACTGTTCCGTCTGTGTGATATCCATTCACCGGCTTTTGAAAATAAACGTTCAGATGGAACGGAAGATGCCGGTGTGCACAAATATTTTGTCCCACCTCATGTAGTCGAGGCAGTAACAACACTCGGTCCCTCCACCATGATAATGGATTCACTTCTCGGGAGACGTGAAATGGAAAATATGAAAAATATGAATTTGAATAGTTCTATATCGAGGCATATCGGCAATTTCACAACAATTCCATATTAGCGATATAATGGGCGTTCTCGGGTAAAAAAAAGTTACATTAGAGAAGAAGTATGTTAGTTATTAGTATGACTAAATGCTTAAATGATACAGTATACGCCGAGTTCAATAAAAGAGTGATTTTCCCCTTAACGACCTCATTGAGTGATCATTATGAGATACAATGATGAACATTGTGCACATTTTCGTAATAATCGCAAAGTATCACTCAGGCCCCTCTGCTACGCTACTAATGTTGGAACACTACAATACTAAATTTAAAAAAGATTGAAATTGATAAAAAATGCCATTTTAATAAGTACAAACAATTTGTAATGCTAAATATTTATGCACGCTAATGTTTTAAAATAAGGCAAAGACAAATTTTACTCACCACACAAGTGTACACGGTGGACCTCACTAGATTCAACTGAACAGCTCAAACACTAGTTGAGATGTTGGCGCTGGCAGTTTGACTGACAAATTATTTGTCCTTAGCCGCGTACAACCAAGGCAGCCTGCTGATTCCAGTCATAACAGATTCTGAGTGAAAACACGGTTTCCACACAAATATGACAGGATTCATCAATGTCCACACAATCTGACTTCCATCCAGGATTTTCACGCACATTTCCTTCGATACAAACAAACTTAGCAGGCATCTTTCTCGCCTGGTTCACACCTGTATGGGCTTTCACATTCTTTGTGGGCGACACGTCAAATGTGATCGATGTGCCGTGATCACAGCTTTGGTCATGTATGCTTGTGTGCATTAGAATGGGTGGATTCTTTACTTTTCCAAAAGTTTAACTAGTACCAAGTTGCGGTAGATACATTTTTTCATGCTGATTCCGAAAATGTATATATTATTGGATTCAATGAGAAAACCTTTTCCGGAAGTCAAGTTGAAACATCCATTTTGTCGTGAAATTGCGATCGTGTAGCGTTTAATTGGCTGTCTTTGATTTTAAAATTAGTGTTGTTTGTTTGTTTGATTGTTGAATTGTAATTGAAGTCACCATGAAAAGGATGCAGTTTTCACGCAGATTTAGAAAAATGTTGTATCAACATTCATGCGATACTTTTTCACTCAAATTAGCTAAAAATGCGGTTATTTAATCAAATTCCGGTAATCATACGCCAAAAAATAATATATTAATAATATATTCAATAAAATAAGCGTAATAAATAATATGTATTAAATTTAGTATTATACCTCGTCTAATATGACTGCGCGCACAGACTTACTTGCAAATAATGTACATGTATTTCAGAAAAAAGAAGACAATATAATACGCATTTTTTAAATACACGTGAAAAACTGCATTCACCGCAATTTCATATTAGCGTTAATTCTAAAACGCACCGTAGTGTTCATGTAGTGTGTGCGCAATGCGCATACATTTTCCTGTCAGTCCTGATACTAAGATCCGTGTGGACCCGGGTCCAAGAATCGGAACCGTGTGGACTCGGATCCGTGTGGACCCGGGTCCAAGAATCGGAACCGTGTGGACTCGGATCCGTGTGGACCCGGGTCCGAGAATCGGAACCGTGTGGACTCGGATCCGTGTGGACCCGGGTCCGAGAATCGGAACCGTGTGGACTCGGATCCGTGTGGACCCGGGTCCAAGAATCGGAACCGTGTGGACTCGGATCCGTGTGGACCCGGGTCCGGGAATCGGAACCGTGTGGACTCGGATCCGTGTGGACCCGGGTCGGAGAATCGGAACCGTGTGGACTCGGATCCGTGTGGACTCGGATCCGTGTGGACCCGGTTCCAGAACCGGTTCCGAGTCTCGGACCCGGTTCCAATACCCACGTAGCAGAACCGTCAGAACCGGTTCCGGAACCGGTTCCTGCCCAGCCCTAGTAGGGACACGTGTCGCTGTCATTGTCGTTCAGAAAGTCTTGTTGCAATCCTCTGCAACATATCATGCAGCAACCGTGCTAGTGACATTTCATCATCGGCGAGTGTAGGGTTATTTGAAGATGGACATAAAGTTATAATTGGGAGATGGGAATCACTTTAAGCACCTGTGGCATCCAGAATTTCGGAAGCTTTTCAGGTATCATCGCTGTCGTAGTTCAATTCTCTTTTTGTGTTTGATTTGTGTATTTTGAGTGATTGGTGAGCAAAGTAGAAGTGCAAGTGATTGGTGATTATTGTAGATCCCGGCTATTAAGCGTATATTTTAGTAAAAAGCTCTACTCCATATTTTCTATGATAGGTTTAATGGTCAGGGCTACTTCAGGAAAAAAAAGTCAGTCTTTCAAAGCTCTATTTATCCAAAAGAACATATAGTACAAATTACAACATCATTAATAAAGTACAAATATGCGTAATGTGTAACGTAAATTAACGCGTAGATGTTAAGAAAGGACACATCTTTTCAACATATTTTAAATGTGGAAAAAACAGAGCATTTCAAAAATACCCTCGGAGAAAAGTTCAAGATTTGGCTTATGTGGTGTGAGCGAGAGAGAGTGTGTGAGCGCGTTGGAGTGTGAGTGGTTTGGTGTGTGTGTGATTCGCGTTTGCGTTCGTGTTGTGTATTGTGTTTGTATGTATGTGTTTGGTTGTATGTAGGAGTGTCACACTGTGAATTGTCCATGCCCCGCGGCGGCGAGCGAGTGACCGGCTCGCCGCTGATTGGTTGTTGCGGAGGGTGAGGACTGTGCGTGTGTATGTGTGTCCGTGTGTGCTCCCGTGTGTCACGGTGTGAGCTAGAAGTCGTGTTTGAGTTGTTGTCGGGTGTGGTGTGACGTCTTGTGGGCGCGCGTGGGGCATCGCTGCTCCACGCGCGCCTGTCTGAATATAGCTTAAATTTTCATGTTTCGTTGCAGCTTATTTAACCGTACTGCTAAAACCCTTATATTTCAGGCCTGAAAAGTGGTATGTGCTTATTTTCCAGTTCTTGTGCTATCTTGCTGTTTGTGTGAATGTGTGGTGACCGGTGCCATATACGCTTGGTGGCCTGCAAACCGGGCAAATTTCAAAGATCACTGCATTGATCATTGCCGCCTGGAATGCATAATTTCGTCTGGATCGTCCATCTTTCCGACACTCGGCTCGTTATTCACGCCGCCCTCTCACAAGCCGCAAACACCGACATTATTAGTACAGCGTGAAGAACTAGCCAGGGATGTTGTGTGTGTGTGTGTGTGTGTGTGTGTGTGTGTGTGTGTGTGTGTGTGTGTGTGTGTGTGTGTGTGTGTGTGTGTGTGTGTGTGTGTGTGTGTGTGTGTGTGTGTTTGTATGTGTGTGTACTCAGCTATTTGTTTACCACAGGAGATGAGCTGCGCTCGTGCTGTCCTGTTTGTAACCCACCCTCTAGTAACTTATCTTCCCTGAAATTCCCAGTATTTCACACTATCCAGGCTTTCTATAAATGTTCCTACGCTTTTAGCTCCTACAATATCCTCCCCTAACTGATTTCAGTGTGCGTGTGTGTGTGAGTGTGTGTATGTGTATGTGTGTGTGTGTGTGTGTGTGCGTGTATGTGTGTGAGAATTAATCGACTTCGACCCGAACGTCTCTTGTCGTTCTGCTGCGTGCCAGTTCTTGATCACGCGTGACAAATTCTCACACACACACACACACATACACACATACACACACACACACACACATACACACACATACACGCATATACACTAATGATTGTATGAGATAAGAACACACGCCAGAATAATGAACAGAGAAGTGTTATGTGCGGTGTTGCATCTCTACACTGTTGTGGTCCCATTTCGGCACCAATTCGCTAATTGTTTGCATGTGTGTGTGTATGTGTCTGTGTATGTGTGTCAGCATACCAGATGCTATGCGGCAACACAAGTGAGAGCAATTACCAAAAGTCAACCACTGAGTGAATATTTTGATAATACTATATGTAGTTGATGAATTATTCAAAGCATACATAATTGACGCGAATGGATGATTGTTTCATCAATAACAGGAGCAAAATGTATTGCTATATACGTCGCGACTGGTACCTTGGAACAGTGGCGTAGCTAGGCTATCTGTTGTTCGGGGCGGTAAACTTTTGCCACCTCCATCATGTATGCTAGCGGGTCACCAAACCTCAAGATAATATTTAGAATTTAGGTTTGCCTGCATGGTCGGGGCGTGACAGTCATCATGCATTAGTGTCCAAAGATGACTCAGTAGGTCAATGCGTGGAACTCTACTATTATCGGCTTATTAAATATCAACACATATACTTAAATGAAAAGTACATTGCCCAAAAGCACTTGCATACTCACACATAAGTGTCGTGTATTGTTACTTTTTGCTGTGCTGATTTTGATGATAATATAGCCAATGAACTAGCAGAATGCTCGGTGGTCAAATTTCAAATTCATCCCCAAGCCAATTTGGGGATGAATGCCAAATTGCCATACACCTATGCCCAGGATCTCCCAGTGGGTGCGTCAACCCCCACTGATCTACACATTAAGGTATTAAGGTATATTAGGTATTATTGGGTTCATAATTATTAGTATCATTATTATTTAGGTATATTATTAATAGGATTATTATTCAGGTATATTATCAATATTATTATTATTAAGGTATATTATCAATATCATTATCATTAAGGTATATTATTAAAAAATCATTATTAAGGTATACTAGCCTGCAGGCAGGTTAATCAGGCTGATCAGTTGCATAAACAGGATTTTCATCACGACAATTGATGTCGCAGCCACGGTTTCTATGATTGAATGTCGTGTTTGGTCAGGCAAGTAATGAACATACTTGGCTGGTCGCACAAATCCCAGCTCTTCCTTATTCGGCCTGGATGCAGCCGAAATTTCCTGTTGGAAACTGCAAATATAGCCGCAACATTGTTGTAGTAAGACGTTTTTATTGCGCGTGTGTGTGTTGTGGTTGTTTGTATATGATTTAGCGTGCACAATGGATACTGTGGTTCTTACAATAGTTGCAAGTGCGTTGCAATTTGAGAAATGTGAGATGTGTAGGACGAGTGAGAGTGTGGTGTGATTGTCAGCTCGTTCGTGATGTCCTATTTTGAACGACGTTGGCCTCGTGGAAGTTCTGTTTAAAGGCCAAACATACTTTGACCTTTTTTGGCCTCTAGGTTATCGTGAGCGATCATTGTTTCTTTATTGCAAATCACTTTTTGAATATTTGAATGGATTAAAACGAAAATTGTGAAGGTGAATTCAACTCAACGCCACCTCCCAGGGCTGAACAAGATATTCAGGCCCTGGATGAAATTCTGCCAGTACACTTCTAACAAGCTCATTAATCATTGCTGCGTACAATATCACAGCATAATTTATTATCCACTTATTGATTTGTTACCATCATTCATTTTATTATGTCCATAAATGTTAATTGTTTTCTATTTCTGTGTAATGGATTGGTCGTAAAGATTCAACCATAAGAGCTCAACAAAAGAGCGGGTCCAACATACAATTCTATGAGAGGCAACCATACGATGTTCACTTCAACAGTTTGGAATAACTAAATAGTATGTATTTATATTATTGTTCAATAACACAGGTCGCAACACATTTCTACAAAAAATAATTATTTATGGTCATGCAATGTAGCTGAAATAAAATCTATCATTAGCCTGCTCGTAGATTATCCCTAGTTTACTTCATATTTACTTCATTCATATTATCCCAGCTTACTCATATTACTTCATCTTCTTCCTACCGCATGTTTGCTTCCCGACTTCAAAATCACCTTTTTGACATCTCGTTTGATCCTGCTTCTCACACTCTCACTCCTTTCGCCAAACTATGATTCCATTCAGCTAGCCATTTTCTATTCCTATTTATTGAACTCAAACTTCATGTATATATGAGTATAAGTGCATGTTTGTGTATGTGTGTATATGTATAAGTGCATGTTTGTGTATCTATGTATATGTATATATGTATTTACGCTTTGTTGTTCATCTTGAAGTTATGCGCGCCCGAGTTTTTACAGGCGCTATAGTAAATATACGTTTGTTTGTTTGTTTGTTAGTTTGTGAGATATTTGTGGATAATATTAAGCGCCAAAGAAGAACGAAATGTGGGTTTTGAGCGTATTTTCACACTGCTACAAAACGTTCAATCGCAGAAATAATAGAGGGAATTGATACACTAGATTCATATTTTACCTCAGAGCACTGTAAATATCCATAATCCATAATCCAATGAAATTTATGAGTAGTTTTTTTCTCTGTAAACATATTCTCATGAAATCAATTTTCCGCCTGAAACGTAGCTACTGGAAACAACGATATTTGTGAGAGTACCTTTTTATGTCTCTCAATGTAATTAACGCCTTTGTTTGGCGTTTTGGAAACGCTAATCTTGGTCTGCTTCGAGGTTGGCCATTTTTCGCCTTTTTTCGTCGGCGGCTTGGCCTTATATGGCTTGAGACACCTGGCAATCGTTGCATGGAGTCGTGTTCGGGCGAGGTAGCGGTGCGGTGTGGTCTTGCAATGTCACTGTCTCTTAATACACCTTTCTGAAATCTGTTACAATTGTTAAATGCGCAAAATCATCGGCTTCAAGTTTGCTCATGTACAAACACACACATACACACAAACACATTCATACATACACACACGCGTGTATGCAGTTGCTGTCTGAGCGAAAATTGCAAGAACATGGTTGCTGAGGTGTTGCAGAAGGGCAGACCCGTTTTGCTTGCCAAGTTTCCTTTTAGCGACATTACAATCCTCTTGGTAAAGCGATTCCTTTTGCAGCATAAATCTACACTGACACGTTCCAAGCACTCTGCTCTCTAGCACACAAGCAATTTCAGACTGTTGCGTGCGGATTTAGTGGACGGTGGAGAGAAAATCACAGATGTGCCTGTACTTGCCAGTTTTTCGTTGATCAGCAGAAAGATAGAAAATGATAGACTGATAACTGTTGGCAGCAAAATTTGTGTAGAGGCTTCTTGGATGATGACAGCCATAATGTATTAGTGTTCAAAATGTTGACTCAGAGGGGCAACCATTTTTGGTCTAGTCAATTACAACACATATACCTCAATGAGAGTATATTGCATATCATTGCACACACACACACACACTTGTCGTGTATTGTTGCTTGTTTTGCTATGCTGATTTTGATGACAATATAACAATGAGCTAAGTTCAGCAGAATTATCGGCTGGTATAACTGCATATTAATCGCACCCAGACAATCTATAGGGAGTATATATTACCCCATATTACCCAGGACCTACACCCCTGATTGGCAGCACTATCAAACGTTGAGTTTGCGACATACTTGTCGAAATACCGCGGTGTTGCCAAGCCTGTCTAAACTGGCAGCATTTCATAAAATTAGTGAAGACCGTCAAACTCGAATGGCCGAATTGAGAAATTAGAATATCATCTTTCCCTACTTTGCTCCTTATTGGCCATGGGCTTAGATCCTGCAGGCATGGGGTCACACGGGTATTATACTCCTGTACTCGTATATTATACCCCCATAAATTGGCTGGGTAGGATGAATATACAATTATATCCATCAATAATTCTATTGATTTCTGTTAATCGGGTATATTGTCATCAAAATCAGCATAGCAAAAGGTAAAAATATACAACAATATGTGTATCCAATCATATACGACACACAATAGACTTTTCATTGAATGCGTGTTGTAATTGAATTGAATTGTATTGAATGATATACGGTTCTGTGAAATTTGCCCACTGAGTCAACTTTGAACAGCAATGCATGGCTGTCACCCACCTGCACATAAAAATACGTTCTAATTATATTTTCACCAACATTAGCCAGATATTGCACCAATGTACAGTGGAGCCCTGGAATAGGAGAAATTTAGAATACGAGCATTTCAAAAGACAGTACAGTGATTCTGAACCACAACCTGCTCCCAGTGAAGTGAAATTCAGAAAAATAAGGAGAATTGAGAGTTCTTCTAATTCAGAGGATTCTTTCTCGGGGGCATGTCAGTGATGTTGTGTCAGTGATGTTGTGTCAGTGATGTTGTGTCAGTGATGTCGTGTCAGTGATGTTGTGTCAGTGGTGTCGTGTCAGTGGATTCTTGTCAGTGATGTTGTGTCAATGGTGTCGTGTCAGTGATGTTGTGTCAGTGGTGTCGTGTCAGTGATGTTGTGTCAGTGGTGTCGTGTCAGTGGATTCATGTCAATGGTGTCGTGTCAGTGATGTCGTGTCAGTGATGTTGTGTCAGTGGTGTCGTGTCAGTGGATTCGTGTCAGTGATGTTGTGTCAATGGTGTCGTGTCAGTGATGTTGTGTCAGTGGTGTCGTGTCAGTGATGTTGTGTCAATGGTGTCGTGTCAGTGGTGTCGTGTCAGTGGTGTCATGTCAATGGTGTCGTGTCAGTGGTGTCGTGTCAGTGGTGTCGTGTCAGTGGTGTCGCGTCAGTGGTGTCGTGTCAGTGGATTCGTGTCAGTAGTGTCGTGCCATTGATGTCGTGTCAGTGGTGTCATGTCAGTGGTGTATTATCAGTGGTGTCATGTCAGTGATGTCGTGTCAGTGGTGTTGAGTCAGTGGTGTCTTGTCAGTGATGTCGTGTCAGTGTTGTTGTATCAGTGGTGTCGTGTCAGTGGTGGTGTGTCAGTGATGTCGTATCAGTGTTATTGTATCAGTGGTGTCGTGTCAGTGGTGGTGTGTCAGTGATGTCGTATCAGTGTTGTTGTATCAGTGGTGTCGTGTCAGTGGTGTCGTGTCAGTGGTGGTGTGTCAGTGATGGAGTCACCCTACATCGTGTCGTGATATGTGGAGCGTGCGGGCTCGAGGCTACGAGGCGAGGCACAACATGCGAGCGCCTCATCAATGTCACATAAATCACACAGCACGACCAAGCAGAACAAGACGAAGCAGCCGCGGCGAGAAACAACGAAATCGAGACGTGCAAGCAGAACCAGAGCGTAAGCGCACGAGACAGCAAGACGCGTGTGTCTATGGGAAACCACACTGTAAGACGACTCCTGAAGAAAGTGACCGCAGACGACTTCGACAGATGTCTGTCTGTCTCTCTGTCTGTCTGTCTGTCTGTATGTGTGTGTCTGTATGTGTATTGAGGTCAGTGTAGGCGACATGTGTCACCGAGTTGTCACTGACAATGTTGTTGTTATTGCTGGTGAAGCTGGAGCGACACACACACACACACATGCATACACAGATAGAGAGATACACATACGCAAACAGCACGCAGAAGCGTGACAGCGTAGCGCTGCGTGAACGTGTCACGCGCGGTAAATGCCACTCAGAAGTGCCACCACTCATGCCACACACACACATACACACACACACACACACACAGACACAGACACACACACACACACACACACACACAGACACATCACGAGGTGTGGTTGGCAGACACCAGCAGGTTGAAGAGATCGATGATTTTGTGCAATTGCTAATGCCATCTGCTTATGCATGCACGTATCAAGTCGTGATTGTGCGTATGCGTGTGTGTATGTGTGCGTGTGCGTGTGCGTGTGTGTGTAAGAGTGGGTGGCTGGGAATAATTAAGCCGTGATCAGCGATCTTGATCCGTGATCACATTGATATATCCTGATCAGCAGGGTGATTGTTGTGTGATCATTTGCTGAGATAATTGATTATGATCACTGACTGCGATCAATTATTGCAAAATTTCATTGTGATCATTTATTGTGATCAATTAAGGTGATCATTTACTGTGATTATTTAATGTGATCAAATAATGTGATCAAATAATGTGATCATTTATAGTGATCATTCATTGTGATTAATTATTGCCATCGTTGACTGTTATAGTTTATTGAAATCGTTGGATGTTAACAATGATTATGATCATTGATTGCGATCATTCAATGTGATCGTTGATTGCGATCATTCAATGTGCTCGTTGATTGTAATAAATGATTGTGCTAGTTGATTACAATCATTGATTGAAATATTATATTATGCTCATTGAATGAATGATTGATGATTGAATGAATGCCATGAATGATTTGGGGATATAGAATTGTTTTGCAATTATATATACATACATTTACAAACGCATTATGCTCGAATATGCTTTGCGATAATGTCTATATCAACAAACTCTACGAAAATATACTTGACCTCTTTTAGTAAACCTTTTAGTTATGAGTAGGGCTGTCAAAAAAGTAACCTAAAAATCAGAAAAAAGTAACTTTATTTTCGAGAAAAAGTAACCTAAAAAAGTAACCTAAAAATAACCTGAGTTTTAAAGTTATTATCACTTTATCGTTTACTTCGTGTATCGTTTTATCACATGTTTATCACGCTTTTGCTGATTAGTGCGCCATGTGAAATATACGGTTTGTTTGTTGTTTGTTTGTGAACATATAAAGTAACCTAATAACCAATAAGAAGATAACCTAAAAATAACCTCCTTCAAAAAAGGTCAATTTCTGTTTGCAGTTCTGAAGGAAGAAAATACACCAGTCCTTCTTTTTTATCACCTTTCCGAGTTGGTACTACTTTTACACCCTCTCCGATCTGGTACCATTTTCACAACAAACAACCAAAAGTGACTTAACATAATTTAGCTCACATCGAAAAAAGGAGCATAACCATCAAAATGTAATTTTATGTGGAAAGCTCATACAAATGCGAAATACACTAATTGCAAATGTAAATATTTTTAGTAATGGTCGCAATAATGTTCTGTATATTTTTTCAATGGAACTTTTTATCAACTTAACACTTAACACTCTCTTCACTTAACACTTTCTTTTAACACTGCATGTGTGAATGCCCCCCGTCCTCCCATATGTCAAACGTGGGATAATGGTGCTATCTCACGCCCTGAAAATCACGTGCAAATTCCTGTTAAAGTAAATACGTACTGTCAAGTGCTACAGTGCAGTATCTGGGATAGAGAGCTCACACATCGTACTATACCACGCTCCAAACATATCACGACACCCTCCGGTTCGTGGACATTTCCTAAAATGGAATTACACTATCCTGCGTACCCAAAAACGTATAAATATCGAGTAGCACGGATGAATATCAATTGCTAAATCCTAACAGCAGAAATGTTGACATTTCTTGATCTTCAGACCTAATATTCCATTTCTTTTCCTATTTTATCCTCATATATACCGTTTTTGTGCCTCTTATCTGCAAAAAGTCACCAAACTTCGTGGTAAACTTACCTAATAACAAGAAAAATAACAAAAGGTAACCTGACGATAAAAAAGTAACCTTAAAAGCAAAAAAGTAACCTAACGATGAAAAAGTAACTTTTGGTAACCTAATAACTTTTTTAATAATTATCGTACACAACTTTTTCATGCAGTTTTAGGTAGCTTATGAAAAAGTGACCTTTAGGTGAAAAAGTAACTTTATTAACTTTTGACAGCCCTAGTTATGAGGAGTTTATGGAAAATTAGGGGGTTTCATCCCTCGAGCCCCCTTCTGGATCTGATAGTGAAGGGGGTCTCAACACACACACGCACACATGCATACACACATGCATACACACACACAGACACACAGAAAAACACAGTTTCGCTCCGTGCACGTGGTTCGTTTAAGCCACGTGCACATGTAGTGCACAAACACACACGTGTGGGTGAGTGTTTATGTGTGTGAGTGTGTGTTTGTGTGTCAGGGTCGCTCAAACAAGAGAGTGTTTGGTCATCCTGAGGACTGTCAGAAGAGAAGTCTTCAGTAGAGCGTTTCTCATTAGTATGTGTAATCTCAGTACGTGTTTATCGCACTGAATGTTGGCTTTAACGTTGAAAATTATCTGCTAGCATATTTACACACTGCATGTGTTCACTTAGCGCAGATATAGCGTCTGTGTGTAGACATTGTATTTTGTTCAATATTCAGTGTTTACTCATATCAATACCCGTATTTCATCTTTCTATTTTCGCCAGCATATTTTAGCAATAATCTTGGCAAGTTTTTATCAGTGCAACATCGGTTCGTGACGAAATTCGCCAGTTTATTTTTGTCTAATTTATCTGCCTAATATCCGTCGTGCAACCATGATATTTCACACAATAGCGTCGTTTGCCTCTTTCTATACGACACGCCATTCTGCCACGACACTCGTGCCGTTATGTGTCTGACTTCGTGCCGTCACACGTGTTTTCCTTGTTCTTTCAATTTGCGAATCAACGCGGTCAAATTGAGCGGTACTTTTCCTGGTTGTCAAATTATAAAAAAATTTCCTCGATATTCAAATGTACAGCCGTTGTGTACGAGCATGTGTGTGTGTGTGTGTGTGTATGTATGTGTAAGTAACACGTGTCAATGCGTGCTGGACGCATGTACTCTGCTCTCAATTCCTCTCTCTCTCTCTCTGACACCCTCTTTCTTTCTGCATTTCTCTCTCCTTTCCGCTCGTGTGTGTCCGGAACTGGCCTCACTAAATGGCCAAACGCCTGGTGGTAGAAGAAGCAACAGTCTAGGGGGTGTCTTGATATGCACGTGTGCCCCGGGGGCAGGCAGGTGCGTCTGTGTATGTGTGTGTGTGTGTGTGTGTGTCTGTGTGTGTGTGTGTGTGTGTGTGTGTGTGTGTGTGTGTGTGTGTCGGTGTCGTATGTCGCATCATCGGTCAATCTCATCTTGACATGGACACCCCATGTCCATGCCGGTGGCGTGTGTCAGTGGTGTCGTGTCAGTGGTGTCGTGTCAGTGGTGTCGTGTCAGTCGTGTAGTGTGTCAGTGATGTCGTGTCAGTGGTGTCGTGTCAGTGATGTCATGTCAGTGGTGTCGTGTCAGTGGTGTCGTGTCAGTGGTGTCGTGTCAGTGGAGTCATGTCAGTGGTGTCGTGTGTCAGTGGTGTCGTGTCAGTGATGTCGTGTCAGTGGTGTCGTGTCAGTGGTGTCATGTCAGTGGTGTCGTGTCAGTGGCGTCATGTCAGTGGTGTCGTGTCAGTGGTGTCGTGTCAGTCATGTTGTGTCAGTGGTGTCGTGTCAGTGGTGTCGTGTCAGTGGTGTCGTGTCAATGATGTCGTGTCAGTGGTGTCGTATCAGTGGTGTTGTGTCAGTGGTGTCGTGTCAGTGGTGTCGTGTCAGTGGTGTCGTGTCAGTGGTGTCGTGTCAGTGATGTCGTGTCAGTGGTGTCGTGTCAGTGGTGTCTTTTGTCAGTGGTGGCGCCGCATGTACAGAACACACAACACCTGGAGTACAATGACCAAATTAGTGGAGCACCACAAATACACACACGCATATAGACATATAGACATACAAACACTCGAACACACACACACACAGAAACATACAAATACACAAACACACAGGCATACACACACCGTCCACGACCATCTGTACATATTACACTCTTTCTTCTAATGCCATGCTCTGTATCGGTCTGCACATGCAGTTCCGACAGTAGCGTGTGATTCATGAGCCAAACTACGACATGTGTCTGTGTGTGTGTGTGTGTATGTGTGTATGTGTGTGTATGTGTGTGTGTGTGTATGGGTTTGTGTATGTGGACTTGGACAAGCGGATGTAGGTTTGGCGGTCGGAATTCGGTGATTGGTCGCGTGGAGGCTGTGCCGGTAAGAATGTGCTCACCACACCTCTCTCACTATCGTTCTCATTCTCCATCTTCGTCCTGCGTCGACCCTGCTGCCGTTCAACGACTGCAGCTCGTTGCAATTGCAGACTCTGCAAATCATCAATGATGTGGACGGGTTGTCTTGTTGCAAAGATTATTTGTGCGGTGCTATAGCCGGATGGTTCGTAAGCTTCTCAGAGGTTTGCAGCGAGAAATGAAAATTGATGTTGAAGAGGGATTAATTAATGTGGAGATGAAACCATTTCCCAGCTAGTGGCAATGATTGAATGATATCCAATGAGGAAAATTGATAGTCTGGACTGAGAACCACTGCGCTTAGGATTCATAACTCAGAGTTGGATCACTGAAAAGTGAGAAAAATGGTTCCTGTCATTGTTGATGAAACATTTTATGCACCGTCGAACTTCTGTGCTAATAAAATGTCTGTTAATTAACTACCAGCAATACAAACGAGCCAGGTCTGTACACAATATCTCAACTGCAAAACATCTGTAAGATGCATCTTAGTTGTATTTACAGCACTTAGTATTTGTCATATTGTGTGTTTCGTGAGCTGAATATCTTCTGTTTGAATGTTGGTATCTTCCAGAGGCGTGAATAAATTATAAATGTGGCAATTTCTTCTTGTAATCAGTTATTATCATTCTCCTTCTTTCTTCATTGATGAGATCATTATCAATCAACGTTCAGCATCAAATGGTAAGCAGGCAGAACTCGTTGACGCCCAGGAACGCAGCCACTCCAAGACCAATGACAGAGCTCAGCACCACGCTGATGATGGGATAAGAGGTCGTGAAGTCCGCCGCTCGTGACATCATAGTCTGCACGCGTCCTGGTCTCACCTCCTGCAAACAAACCCGCTGCGGTCGTACTTGATTAGTACTTGAACATGTGTTTCAAGACCACATGAACAATAACCACGTATCAGTGGCGGAGTTAGGATGTTTAGGAGGGGGGTTCAAGGTGGATTTAGGAGGGGGGCTCAAAGTGGGCCTGGCACATTTTCAGAGATTCAGCGCTCCCAGCTTCCACCTTGGCGCCGCCACTGTCACGCACACACGCTCGTTATCACGCATTACAAGTTCGAGGTCACCATAATTATTATTTCAACTCATCTAGAAAGCAGCAACTCAACGTCAAGCGTGCTTACACTAAGCGACATGACAGTACCTCGTGTTCTAATAGGCTTTGTACTTATATACCTTGTCCTGCCAGTTGGGGATTACTTTTATCAACCAATACTTGAAGAATATGTATGATGAAACGGCACAGGTGCTGTGCTGTGGTGTCATGTTGAACACATTATCAGTCTACTTATTACACAACACCAGGGAATAATGCTAGGAAGAAGGGAATCGAGAGAAAGTCTGCTTTTTGGTCATATTTTACGGTACGCATAAAGTACAGTGGTGCAACTGATACGTAATTCATCTAATGTTCAACAAATTGGAGGCAGATATGTTACAAAATTAGCATGATGCATTATTGGGATAAATTATTGGAGGATTATTGAAAATAAGTGAAAACTATTAAGTCTTACCGGTATAGGTTGTGTTTGACTTGCAGTTTTCCTGACTACCTTCTTCTTGGCCATATCAGCAATTTTACTGTGAAATTTTGGTAGACACAACTGGAGAATGGTTCTCGCATCGCATAATCGCGTCAAATTAGTACAAATTTGTTCTAAAAACACAAGCATCATGAATAGAATAATTTCGATTGTAAACATGTGAGTTTGTTATGGGCGTACTTCTGTCCTCAATATAAAAAGTATCATTCTTATTTCTTTAAATGATTTTTCAATTAAGGGGTTTTGTTCATTTGGAATTGGTGATTGTGCGAATGAACTTGTCGCTATCAGACAAACTAAAAACGCAGGGCTCGTCCGGGAATTGAACCCGGGACCTCTCGCACCCGAAGCGAGAATCATACCCCTAGACCAACGAGCCACGATATATTAGTGGAGTTCAAACGAACTGACCGCTGAAACCCGAACATTCCCAATCGTATGAAACAAGACTCCAGAGACTATTAACCGAATACATTTCTGTCTCAGAACTGCAGTGATCTGCTAGGGCAGTGGTTGACCAACTTTTAATGATCGAGTACCACTTGGGAGCCTCATACAGTCGCCGTAGTACCACCTGGTTCCAGAGAAACTAAGTTTGATCAGATATCACTTCATGAACATGCTTGTACAAGTAGAAGACACAAACCAACTGAAAAACAACAACTCAATGCGAGTAGTGTATTTGCTTCTTCTCCACCAGCTGGACATTGCGGGACATGACTTTGCTCACAGCAGATCGGAAATCCTGTCCTGGTCTCATTGTTCATGACCCCGAAAGAGTTCGCGTAACACCTGGAAGATCTTCGCGTACCACAGGCTGGAAAATACTGTGCTAGGACAGCCTAGTCCAAGTGTTCGTGCGTAAGCGGAGAAGGAAATCATGGTTCAAGGAGAAAATGTACAACTGTGTGCTATAAGCCCACTGCCCAAGTGTATTGTGTGTGTATATGATTGTATGTGTTTGTGTGTGTGTTTGTGAGTGTGTGTGTGTGTGTGTGTTTGTGTGTGTGTGTGTGTGTGTGTGTGTGTGTGTGTGTGTGTGTGTGTGTGTGTGTGTGTGTGTGTGTGTGTGTGTGTGTGTTGTGTGTGTTTGTGTGTGTGTTTGTGTGTAGATTTGTAGATTTTTGTAGATTTGTATTTATTGTCACACACAAACAATCAATTCAATTATAACAAAAGGAGATAAATAAAAATATGACAAATGTCCATCGAGCATAGGCTCCTTAATGGACATGATAAATATTACAATGTGGACATCATTTCGCTAAACAACAAGAACATCGCAAAACTAGAAGAACATCGCAGAACAACAAGAAAACCGCAAAACAGCAGCCATCAAAGAAAACATCAAAATAGCATCTCAAAGACAACAAGGCCATCGCAAAACAACAACAACATAGCAAAACAACAACATCATAGCAAAACTATAAGAGCACCGCAAAAACAGCGACAAGAATAACGCAAAACAACAGAACCGCAAAACAACAACAACACCGCAAAACAACAACAACACCGCAAAACAACAACAACAATACCACCAAACAACAACACCTCGAAGCAACAAGAGCTAAAAACAAGGAAAAGTATATCATTATATAATTTCACATCGTGTCGATCTCAAATTCTCATTTGGACCCACTGCAATGTATATTTAATATGTATTTTTTTTAATTCTTTTTTCATCATAGATAAATTTGCAACCGGTATCGATTTCAAATGCAGAGGTAATTTGTTGAATAAAATTGGGCCGCAATGAAAAACAATATTTTTACACAAAGTTGTTCTGAAAACAGGACAAATGAGATCGATGTGGTTTCTTCTTGTGTGGGAAACATTATTTTTAATTTTGAAAATATCATTATGCCGTAAGTTCTTAAAAATTAGTAATAAGGTAAATAATTCGTGAACAGAAGGAAATTTAAGTAAATTATTTTTGTTTAGTGTTTCTGTGACTGAATCGAAATTTTGTAGGAAGAATATACAACGAAACAATTTGTTTTGGACTAGAGTTACTCTATTTAAAAAGGATGGCCAGGTACATACCCAAATTTGAACGCAATAAATATGATGAGGATAAAAAGGGTATAATATATAGAGATCATAGGATCATAGAACATCTTTAGTGGTTAGAAAATGCCTCACTCTGTACAGGACCCCAATAATTTTTGATAATTTTGTACAAGTCTTATCAATGTGATTTTTGTGCTTGTGCAATGTGCTTGTGTGTGTTTGTGAGTGTGTGTATATGTGACTGTATGTGTTTGTGTGTGTTTGTGTGTGTTTGTGTGTGTTTGTGAGTGTGTGTGTGTGTGTGTGTGTGTGTGTCAGTATGTGTGTCTATGGGATCGGACAGCGCTAGATCACCGTCATCAAGACAAACAAAACAGCACAAACACACAAACACACACACAAACACACACACACACACACACAAACACACACACACACACACAAACACACACACACACACACAAACACACACACACACACACACACACACACACACAAGACACCAACACACACACAAACGCACACACACACAGACACACGTCCAGATAGTCAGAAGCATTTTGCATTCGCAGGCTGCAGATAACAAAAACACCCACGGTTACACAAGTTTCACACGCCGTATACACACAAACACACAAACACACAAACACACAAACACACAAACGCACACATAGTGTACAGTGTTTTGCATAATTTGATTTTCCCAAGTGTATTATATTGTTGGTAGTAATATAGTTCCTCACTCGTACATTCCTCCATTCATTTTTGCAATTTGTTTCTTTGTAAGTATGTGTAAGTGTGTGTGTGTGCGTGTGTGTGTGTGTTTTGCATCTACTAGTGAAGTCCGATGATTGTGGCAGCAAAGGTTTTCAGCAATTTGTCGACATTAACCCTTTAATTACGGCGACCTGAATCCGCCGATGAATTTCGATGAAATTCCATTTACTACTCCAATTTCATCCCCGACGAAGATATTCGTTGAAATTTTTCCGGAAAAAATTTGTTCATGGATTTTTTCCATGTTCCAACAAATCTACAGGACTTGAGCTTTCTAATGATGTATTCAATTATACTGTAGATTATATAGGCTTTGAGTTATTCTCCTCTACTTCATGTTCCCAAAATGGGAACGCTAGTAACTCAAGGGTTAAGTGTGTACCTAAAGTGATAATCCCTAGTTTGCATATTAATGCAATGCGAATTTTTACATTGTTTATTTTGACGTGAGCATTCAGTTTCATCAATAATTTCTTTTCAACAGCAAAACAGCTACCAGACCCAATATACACAACAAGCACACACACATGACACACGACACTCTCATGTGTGTTCGCGCTTGCTGTATGTGTGTGTGTGTGTGTGTATGTATGTGTGTTTGCGTATACAAGTTCTGCGTGGAGCGTAAGATGAAGGCATGGGAAAAACTCAGATAGACTGGCATGCTGTCACTCTGCTCAAACCACCGTCTGTCACACCGGGTATGTGTGTGTCTGTGTGTGTGTGTGTGTGTGTGTGTGTGTGTGTGTGTGTATGTGTGTGTGTGTGTGTGTGTGTGTGTGTGTGTGTGTTATCTTCTCATCTCCGATCGACATATGCACGCACGCACAAGCCCATGCACCACACACACACACACACACACACACACACACACACATACACATACGCATGGTATACAGTTTCTCACGTTTTCACTGTGGCCAATCGTTCTGTATCTTCACAAAGAGTTGACTCGGTCCTTGTCTTCAATCCTCCCTCACTCTCTTTTTCCTGCTCTCTCACTCTCTGCGTCACTATGCGCGTGTATGTGCGTGTGTGTGTATGTTGGCTCATATTTCCCACGCAAAAGACAGTTGCATGATTTCATGAAGATGTCATGTGTGTGTGTGCTTGTTGCGTTCTCAATATAATTTGCAATTGAACCAGGTCGCAGCGCAGCGAATATAATTATGCTTGTGAAATTGTCTCCAAACGTCCGCCAACTGCATGATTTATTTTTATTTTTATTTATTATTAAATACAGTCAAATCCAGTATAATGGGAAGAGTGCAAGTGCACTATTACCACTCTGCGGTGGCTCCAAGTGTACTGGAAACGTCTAAAAGATGTAGAGAGAAAGAGAGTTCTAAAAGCAAATAATATAAATATATCAATATACAATTCATCCGATAACACTTCATTATGTCATTCCGCCCACACTCCTCAATAAATAACATCAATCATAACACTTTATTGAAGTATTTTCACCCGGTTGTCACTCGCTGATTCTTGTGTAAATATTGTTATTATTACAATATGCGACCATGTACTTGAGACATGCATCTGTATAATCGCCATATTTTCACTCGTTCTGATATGAAAATCACTAAGACTATTAGAGAAATTACCGATGGGAATAAATTAAAATGTGATATATAATAAATCACGATTTAATATTAAACAACAACAAATATAATTATAGCAAATTATTAATGGTAATTGAACAATCAACATAAATTTGAGCCTTCACATTGGCTAATGTCCAGACAACAGAAGACACAAAAACAGGGTCGTAGATTTGTGTCGAGGCTCGGGGGGATGACAGCCGTCATGTATTTGTTTTCAATGTTGACTCAGTTGGTCAATTGCATGGGGCTATCAACTATTTTCAGCCTATGCAATTACAACACACACAACCTCAATGAAAAATGTATTGCGTAAGTTTCTCGTAAAAATTTTCACAGATTTATAATTTTCGCCATTTTCCGTGCACTATTTTTTGCTATGTTGATGTTGATGATAACATACCCAATGGACTTAACTCAGCAGAATTCTCGGGGGTATAATTACATATTCATACCCCCCACCAATTTGTCGGGGATATATATACCCCCCAAACCCTAGAGTCTACGCCCATGTACACAAACACACACACACACACACACACACACACACACACACACACACACACACACACACACACACACACACACACACACATACACACACACACACACACACACACACACACACACACACACACACACACACACACACACACACACACACACACAAATGTTATTAAGACGGACAGTATTTCCTCTTAGCGCAGATATACACGCGCACACGCCTAAACATTGTATTGTTTTGACACGTGACATTATTGCTAGCACACCTTTCCTCACTGTGATAACATGCATGTGTATCTGTGTATGTATGTGTGTGTGTGTGTTAGTGTAGATGCCTGCAAGCAGTGGCGATACCAAAGGGGGGCTAAGAGGAACTTCACTCCTCCAAAAATCCTCACCATGAACACTTGGAGTGTAGTTGGTCATGTTTTACCAAGCCACAGCATCTTTTCCTCAGACTCCCTCCAGCCCCACACCCCCCTCGCTGGAAAAATCCTGGTTCCGCCCCTGTTTGCTGGTGACATAATTGGTGTTATTGCACACGTGACGCGAGCACACACAAGACATTGCGGGCAGCTCAAGGAAATTGGCCACTTTAAACTCCTGACTTCTGAACTGGAACTGGCGCCGTCCAGCTAACAGCAGGAGATTTGTGCCTATTTTTAAAATTTTTCCAGTGTTTTTTTTCTATATTATCTCGGATCCTAATCGCCGATCACATAAGTTTTGCCAAAAAAGAAGCGAAAAAATTAATTATATAGTCTTAAACTTATATATATATCGCACTATCTTGTAAAATATCTTAGATTCAGTATTGGGGTGATTTTAAATATTTACCCAATGTCAAATGTCCCACCTTGGCACTACCACAGTACATACGTAAACACACGCAAGCACACACATACGCACATACACTCACACACATACTCAAACACACACACACGCAAATACAACACACACACAGACACACACAGAAATATATACACACATACATACCTTTTTGAGTGCAAATAATTGTTCTTGTGCAAGTCGTGTGGACGCATGCAGTATAGTTTTAGTTTGCGACCTGACCACGCGTCAATTAGCCCACAGCACAACAGGCAGTCGCAGAATGCGGCCGGAAAAACTGGCCGCCAACAAGATTCGATCCCGCTGCCACAGTCGAGTGGATTCATCACAAGCCACCCGCGGTGCCAGCCGCAATACACCGCCGTAAATTTCAAAGTCAATTTTCATTCATTTCGCGTTCGCTTGTCGCAGAGGGGCCGATGCCTCACTAGCGCGCGCGTGTCTGAATGTGTATGTATGTTCGTGTGTGTGTGTATGCTGTTTCTGGCACGTGCCCTGCTCAGAGGCATGCATTCCGTCGTCCAGCGCTTTTTGCTCGTTAAAAGTCGCACGGTCGTAGAGGTCACATGGACTACTGGACCGAAAGTCGCGCAGCCTTTTTTCTCCGCTTGTATGTATGTTTGTATGTATGTATGTGTGTGTGTATGTGTGTTTATGTGTGCGTGTGTATGTTTGTGTGTGTGTGAGGCTGTGTGGTCAGCAATTATTCTACCAGACAAAGACAGTGTGTTGTTTTTCAGTCAGCTGTGATTGAGCTATCATTTGCTCATGCCTTTCATTATTCGTATTTCCCATTCTTATATGAGCATAGACGCAGATTTTACCCCGATACTCCCCGACAAATTGGCTAGGACGGATGAATATGAAATTACACCACCGATAATTCTGCTGAGTTCAGTTCATTGGGTATATTGTCATCAAAATCAGCATAGCAAAAAAAAACAATACACGACAAGTGTGTGTGTGTGTGTATGCAATTATATGCAATATACTTTTCATTAAGATACGTGTGTTGTAATTGAATAAACGCAACATTGTATAGAATCTCACGCAATGGCCAACTGAGCCATCCTTGAGCAATAATGCATGATGACTGTCATCCCCCTAGCCCGCACACAACTCTACATGAGAACGATGGACGAAGTCTCAAAAATGTAAAATTTCGCTTTCCTTGCTTACCTAGGCATCAACTCGAAAAGATTCAGTAGAGCGTAATTGAATAGCATCACATTATTTGCGTGCTAATTCTAGACGCATAAACACCCCCCCCCGCACACACACACACACACACACACACACACACACAAACACACATTAGCTTACACACACACACATTAGCTTACACACACACACACACAGCTCCCGAGTAGCTCAGTTGTTAGGCGCTGAACTCTCGTGTCAGAGGTTCGCGGTTCGAATCCTGGCTCGGGTTCGTTCATCAACACCTCCGCTTGAGTCTACCGGGAGTCACCACTGTAGATGGGCACACAGTGGGGCGCGCCATATAGTCTAAACTGGCTGGTGCGCGCTTAAAAACACCAATAACAACAACATTTAGACGTACACACGCGGCTGAACAAGTCGACGAGCACTGAGGCGAAAGAAAGAGCAATGAGAGGTGAATAGGAAAGAGTGTTGGGAGGCAGTAACGCATATTCTCACGAAACACTGCTTTACGCATAAACACGTGCACAATGGACGTGCATACACACACAAACATGTGTTTGTATGTGTGTGTGTGTGTGTTTAGGGCCATTTTCTGGCGTGCAACTCGGTGGCAAATCGCCCAAGCAGTAGCTGTTAAGAACACATACTGCTGTGCATGTGCATTTTATGAGTGCAACAGCGATAGGTGAAGAAGCCATCACTGACACGACACCACTGACACGACACCACTGACACGACACCACTGACACGACACCACTGACACGACACCACTGACACGACATCACTGACACGACATCACTGACACGACACCACTGACATGACACCACTGACACGACACCGCTGACATGACACCACTGACACTACACCACTGACACACCACCACTGACACGACACCACTGACACTACACCACTGACACGACACCACTGACACGATGCCACTGACACGACACCATTGACACGACACCATAATGTTAAACTTTCTCACGGTGGGTTGGTTGCCTGGTTGATGGCTTGGAAAGTCACCTCAAATAAGCCGCCGTACAGGACCGCGGGCTGTGTGTTCTGTGCCGCACGTGCCAGCTGTAATACGCTGACTGTGGCTGTGTTGGGCGGTGTGGGGTTGGGTTTCAGGTTGGGTAAGAGTGGGTGACAGGATTGAGGTGATCAAAGTTGCCAGTTTTGGGCGGGACAAATGCGATTTTGTTGATGTCTGCCGCGTTGTTGTCAAGTCATTAAGCGCCGCCACGTCCTCATATTGTCATCCCGTTTTTGCCTACTAAATGTATTTTGTGTCGTTTAACTAAGAATTATACCAGCCCAGCAATTTCATTGCAAAATATCACAATTCAAAGATACGCCATCTGGTCGCACTTGTAGATAAACCGAGGTTCCAATGTGTATGAAATGGCTAAAGATCCTGGAAAATATAAAGATACGTGTATAACCCTGACAAATTGACTGGGGGCATGAATATGCAATTATACCCTCGGTAATTATGTTTGGTTAAATTCATTAGGTATATTGTCGTCCAAATTAGCATAGCAAAAATAGTGACAATACGCGACAAGTGCGTGCGTATGCAAATGTGTTATATAATGTATACTTTTCATTGAGGTATGTGCGTGTGTGTGTTGAAATTAAATTGACCTATGCAATTGACCGAATGTCTCGCTTTTTCAGCAACAAAATCTGGCCAAACTGGGCGACCCTGGCATTGTCTTGGCTCGGTCCATATTGTTGTGCTCATGTGCATGTCGGTGAGGTTTTGTAGTTATTGTACTAGCAATTAGACCAGCGTGTTGAGTAGAAACATTGCGCAATATCTTGAATATCAACTGAGGCTTAATGAAACTTACGGGATGAAATGTGGAGATATAATCAAACAACCGGAGCATACACATGCTAAATCGTTGGTGTGAAATATTAAGGATGAACACTGTAACTTCGCTCGCTATCGCTACTTGGGTTGTCTTATAACTACACTTCCCTGAAAACACATCAAGCTGCCATGACATAGCTCGCCGTTGGCTGAGCCCAGAACTATTATAGTTCTTATACGCCTTCTTCCAATTATATTTTATTATTATTATAAGGCAAATATGGTGATATGGGATGAGTGCAAGCACTATTGCCACCATGCGACGGCCTCATGTACCAGAGGCGCCCAGTAGCTTGCTAGGCAGTAGGAGAAAAGCGAGTTTAGTCAGTACGATATTCCACAACAATATGATACACCACGCTGGCTTCATCTCTTCTCTCACCTCACAGCCTCAACTGTTACTTGAGCTACTGCACGCGTCTTTTGCAGGCAGTTGATGTTGAGGCAGCAGAGGCATCTGCACCCAGCCACGGCCAGTGACCTCCTGGTGCGCGGGGAATGTGCCAGCCACGTGTTGACGGCTAGCACCAGCTCTTCTTAGCCACTTCATTAAGAATTGACCCGCAGCGAGCGTAGTAGCCTAGCTCAAGTAGCATAGCCTAGCTCTTCTGACAGCCGGCAGCGTGAACGATGCATAAACGCCGCTTTATTGACACACACACACACACACACACACACACACACACACACACACACACATACACACACATACACAAGTAGGAGCTGTCCAGCCGTGCTGAAGGCCAACACAAAATGCACCGCGGTCTCCCAGCAAGAACACGTCACACACTGCATGCCACGTGCATGGCTGATATATGATCGTGGCTTCTGGGGCTTATTGATTCATCACTGGCAGACTCGACTTCTGCTACCGTTTGCCGCATTGCAGGACACATCCATGACATATGGGAATGCCCGGATTGTGTATGTTCGTGCGTGTGTCTGTGCGTGTGTTTTTATTTCCATATGTATGTGTTTGTATGTTTGTGTGTGCAATATGAGCTATTTTCATGCATCAGAACATGTACAATGTGATGTATCAACACATATATCATAGTCATGCATCAGTGATTGCATGTTTTCATGATTTGCAATTATCTGCATGATTGACTCGAAAGAGGGGTGACAGCCATCATGCATTAGTGTACAAAGATGACTCAGTAGGTTCCTCAACCATTTCCAGTCTATTCATTACAACACACATATTTCAATGAAAACTATATTGTATATAACACTTGCATACACACACACACACACACTCGTCGTTTATTGCTACTTTTTCGTTGGAGAATTTTGGTGACAATATGAACTGAACTCAGCAGAATCCTTGGAGGGTAAATTGCATATTGATCTCTCCAGCAAATTATTCGGGAGTATATATATATATATATATATATATATATATATATATATATATATATATATATATATATATATATATACCTCCCATACTTTCCAGGATCTACGCCCGTGATTGTCAGATTTGCGAATTATCCGGCGTCGTTTTCAACCGTGGTGAAGTACCTGCGATTTGCCGTGTGTCGCCTCGCTAAACATGAAAGTCCAGCCCCCGTTGTGCATGCAGGTCTGCTATTCGACTGCATCGAGCCGTCGGTGGGCGGAGTGTCCACCTAGAGGGCAGCACCTGTCCGCGAGGTGTTCCACAGCCGCTAGGGGCCGTGACAGCCAGGCTTATTGTGTCTGAGGACGTGTACGTGTTGGTTGTGTCGTCCTTGCACGCGCGTGTGAGTGTTTTGTGTTTGTAGGAGTTTTGCTTGCTTGCCTATATATAGCACCTAGCAACTGCCCGAGAAAACTGTGTGCTCACAAAATTTGTCCACTCAAGCAGCATGCTTTGTGGCGATCTTGCGTAAGATCGTAAGATATGTGAGATCTCTGTGTGTGTGAGAGAGAGGACAGTGATCATCTTGGCCTGGATCGTGATAGTCCTGTGATCATCATGTCACCGCAGTACAATGTCGACAGCTTGGAACGCACTCTTCTAGACAGTTCTGAAGACAGCTCCGAGGTAAAGTCATCGTGCAGCACAACACTCCTCAATATTTCCAATCCTGCCTTGCTTACTACGGTCTACGAACAGCACCAAAGGCAAATGAAAGTATATATATATCTGCCGGTGTGTGTGTGTCAGTGTGTGTGCTCAGTGTTCTAGTACGGCGTTCAATGATTTTCAATCTACCTTGTGTAGTAACTATTTTAGGCGCAGGTATATGCCATGGCATAGCACATGCACCTAAAATAATAATCAGAAAAAGCTCTTTTAATTATTGACTTTAAACTCACTGGAGAAGGTCTGACGACAGAATCGTTTCACTACAGTGGCCATCATTTGTGATTTTTCCCCAACACCGTAAACACAGGAGGTAATGTTTGTGCGATTCGCACCTTACACAGCCATGGTGGTGTGTCAGTGGTGTCGTGTCAGTGGTGTCATGTCAGTGGTGTCATGTCAGTGGTGTCGTGTGTCAGTGGTGTCGTGTCAGTGGTGTCATGTCAGTGATGTCATGTCAGTGGTGTCGTGTCAGTGATGTCGTGTCAGTGATGTCGTGTCAGTGGTGTCGTGTCAGTGGTGTCGTATCAGTGGTGTCGTGTCAGTGGTGTCGTATCAGTAGTGTCGTGTCAGTGGTGTCATGTCAGTGGTGTCATGTCAGTGGTGTCATGTCAATGGTGTCATGTCAGTGATGTCGTGTCAGTGGTGTCGTGTCAGTGGTGTCGTATCAGTGATGCCGTGTCAGTGGTGTCGTGTCAGTGGTGTCGTGTCAGTGATGTCGTGTCAGTGGTGTCCTGTCAGTGGTGTCGTATCAGTGATGCCGTGTCAGTGGTGTCGTGTCAGTGGTGTCGTGTCAGTGGTGTCGTGTCAGTGGTGTCGTGTCAGTGATATCATGTCAGTGGTGTCGTGTCAGTGGTGTCGTGTCAGTGGTGGCGTGTCAGTGGTGTCGTGTCAGTGGTGGCATGTCAATGGTGTCATGTCAGTGGTGTCATGTCAGTGATATCATGTCAGTGGTGTCGTGTCAGTGGTGTCGTGTCAGTGGTGGCGTGTCAGTGGTGTCGAGTCGTTGGTGTCGTGTCAGTGGTGTCGTGTCAGTGGTGTCGTGTCAGTGGTGTCGTGTCAGTGGTGTCGTGTCAGTGGTGTCTTGTCAGTGGTGTCGTGTCAGTGGTGTCGTGTCAGTGATATCGTGTCAGTGATATCGTGTCAGTGGTGTTGTGTCAGTGGTGTCATGTCAGTGGTGTTGTGTCAGTGATGTCGTGTCAGTGATATCGTGTCAGTGGTGGCGTGTCAGTGATATAGTGTCAGTGATATCGTGTCAGTGGTGTCGTGTCAGTGGTGTCGTGTCAGTGATATCGTGTCAGTGGTGTCGTGTCAGTGGTGTCGTGTCAGTTATGTCGTGTCAGTGATATCGTGTCAGTGGTGTCGTGTCAGTGGTGTCGTGTCAGTTATGTCGTGTGTCAGTGGTGTCGTGTCAGTGGTGGCAGCTTTTTACACAGCATCACCATAGTCCCCATCATCATGAGAAGAATAATCATTTAGTTCATTGCTGCTTCCGACCGGACGGGACACCCGCAGAGATCTTAACCATCTACTTGGCTCTGAGGGATGTAATGTATGTGTATGTGTGTGTGTGTGTGTGTGTGTGTTGTGATGAGAAGGTGATGAGTGTCAGTTCTATCGATGATGAGGCTGATGCATGATGAGCAATCGTTCAACATTAATCAATTATTTAATGCCAGTTACCGCAGATAGCTTTAAAGCATGTGCGTTTGAAAATTACCTCACTGGAATATAATCAATATACATTTTTGTGAAGAATATTTAATAGGTATTTGTGGATGAAAAATTAATCAATTATCAACCACAAATATTAATTGCGTTCAATTTATGCTCGTTTTTCCAATCTGCCCCTGTGACCTGGTTGACCTGAAACCAAGCTGGATCACACACACACACACACACACACACACACACACACACACACACACACATACACACACACACACATACAAACACAAGCACACACGCACAGCCGCGGTTTTTGCACGACGTAAATAATTCAGCTGCCAGCAGGCTCACGTCACTGCACAGCGCGCATTTGCACTCAGGTGTTCTGCACGTGTGTGTGTGTGTGTGTGTTTTGTTTGTTATTCATTAGTGCAGTGCACCTGGGTGCTCTGACTGATTGTGTTCGGGTTGTTCAAGTTGAATCACTGGTGCGTGTATCTTCCTTTGTCCCATATATTACTCCATGTATTACTTCATATATTACTTCATATATTACTTCATATATTGCTTCAATTCCTGTCCGTTATGGATTGCAAGCAAAATGTTTGAATTTACGCTGTGAAAATCCAGCCCTATAATAGCTAATTTTTTGTGCCTCCACTGCCACACACACACACACACACACACACATACATACACACACGCACTTATTTTTTCAATCACAAGCAGGTTATACAAGCCAAGGAGGGTGCCAACCCTGTTGGATTATCGCTCCTCCTTGGCACACCACAACAAAAAAATAATAAAAAAATGAAAAAGAAACTAATACAACGCAGCACTCCATACAAACGCAAACGCGAACAATCTAGGTTATAGAAAGACAAGTGAAAACATGCATACAACAAATACATTACAGCAATTATATATACAAACAGATAGATGCCATCATACATACACACTTATATATTGTGGTGAACTGTACGTGCACCGGGCGTACTGGTGTTTTCACGTTTATGTGCATAGATGCGCATAAATTAGACGTCATGGCATGACATTGAAGTACTCATCAGCGGAAGTTCATGCACGCACGCATGGACATATACAAATACCGGCATACTCGCATAGACAGAAATAGTCATACATAGAAACAGGCAAACACCACCGTACATTTTCATTTCATTTCATTTATTGAACATTTATAATGCGCCTTTACAATAGTTTCACAAATAATGTACACACACACATATACACGTTGGATGACTTTAAGCACACTGGTCATACCTGAGTTTTGCTTATTTATGCGCACAGATGCTCATAAATAAGACATCAGGAAATGACTTTGTTTGCATGACAATGAAAATGCATACACACACATATGGACTGATGCAAATACATGTATACAGGGAGTCCTCGGTTTACGACGGTCTCGACTTGCGACGTTTCGCGGATACGACGCTAGAAATCATCTGCTCAAGTTACCTCGATTGAGTCGTAATTACGCCGCAATTTTGTTTTCTGAACTGCGATTTGATGTGGAATTCCCGTCAGAGATAGTAGTACAATAAAATTGTTTGAAAAAGCACGTGTTTCGCCACATGTTATGCTAGCAGTTATGCAGTATGCAGTTATGTACATGCATCAGTATACGTTTTTGCAATAAGGCTTATATCAACAAATTTTACAGAAATATATTTTTGTTGACTCCTTTCAGTAAACTTCTTGGTTATGAGGAGTTGATGGATTTTTTAGGGGTTCAGACCCCTCCCCCCGAGTCCCCCCTGGATCCGCCAATGTAAACATAGTATCTCGTGAATTTTCCTCTTTGAAATCATTTCTATGTAGCTGATGGAGGCATACAGCCGGCTTATCCAACAATACCCACAACTTCTGATTTTTATCACGATAATTAATAATATATATTGTCTTCAGTCCGTAGTTTCACATTGAATGCGTACTGTTTTCACGATTTGAACAGCTAGGACATTGGTACGAAACCTGTGGGGAATTGCCCACTGATGGGTAATAGAGGGGCCTGACAAGTGGGGAATAGAAGATCGGATAGATGGACGGAAGAGGGTTTTATCAATCCGAATTCCTGTATTCTCGTTACCAGTGGCTTGTCTTTGATGGTACAATTGAATTAATTGGCTTAAGAAATCAGAAATAGCGGCTACTGTGCCAGGCTGATCAAATATCAACATACACTCGCACACACGCAGAATACCAGGGAGATATCAGTGCTTATGCCTGACTTTCAGACTGCATCATGCATGGATCAGCTGCTGTTATCGTCAATTATAACGTGTACTTTCTCTTTCTCTCTTTCTCGACATTCTCCAGGTCGACTATCTCACTGTCACCCCGGCAATTCGTTGTCAGACTGTGACAAAAGTGCAAGCCAAACTGCCACATAGCTCTTACCTGTGTGTTTGCCGGCTAAAACATTAATTGATGGAAACACTCCGTATGTATGTGTGTGTGTGTGTGTGTGTGTCTGGTCCCTACAAAAACTTGATGGGAGGCGGTGGTCATTTTAAGCGCGTGCTATCATACAAACATACACACACAGACAGACACACAGACAGACAGACGGACGCATGTCAGCTGATGACAGCAGGTGAATGCTAGCGTTGGTGTTCTTGTTCGATGCGGCGGCTGCTACTGTTAATGGAAGTTACCTGTCCAGCCGCTATATGGAGCACTTACACGCCGACACGGCGCTTGAGAAATGCCTGCGAAATGCACACTCAATCAGCTCACTCATATACACACACACATACATACATGGTTTCATTGTTAATTGCTTGTTTCTTGGTTAATTTTCATCCTCTGCTCAGGCTATTGCTAATTCTAACCAAACGTTGATTTTTTACTGTTATAGACTTGTGCTTTCTTTTTTTATACCACCGACTTTTAGGATTTGGGTTTGTGATCTGAGCAAATGGCGAAAAATGGGTTTTGTTAGCTGAGGTTTTTTTGTTTCATTTTTGGAACTCTTGTCGGCTTGAAGTTCTGCTTGCTTTTATTATACACTTATTTACACTGGCAATATCTTTCAAACAGAAGTATCTTCCATTACCAGCACAATTTTTGCATTAATTTTGAACGTTAAAGGTCGGACAGAAGTACAAGCGTGTGTGTTTTTATCAATCCGAAATACTATATATTTTGGTTTCTGTTGACTGTTTTCTTTCATGGCGTCTAGCTCGGTGGAATAACGGAACTTATTGGATTTATCAGCGCTGTTGTGGAAGATTAAAAATTGGCTCATTGATAAATAAATGGTGAATTAGATGAAAACAGGTTACGAACTGTTCTGTAGAATCTTACAAAATGAACTTCGATATAAACAATGGATCAGCTATTTTCCATTTTTATCAAACACAACGTACCAAAAGCTTAATACTTCAAAAACAAAATGATAAATAACGATTGTGTCAGCAATCACATTGTTCTTCTGACATTTTTGCCTTCGCAATGTTCCTGAGTTACTTTTCCACTTCAGATAATCTAAATTCCTTATCATTGTTCTGTCTTCATTGTCTTGTTCATGTGCTTGTTTGGTGTATGTAAGTGTGTCTTGGAGTTTCTGTACACTGTAGACTGTACACTGTATAGTTTGCCCAACTGTGTGTCACAGCTTGTATGTGTGTGTGTGTGTGTGTGTGTGTGTGTGTGTGTGTATGTGTATGGAAGTATACTCACATAGGGAGTCGTGATCCCACACACACACACACACACACACACACACACACACACACACACACACACATGTACATACACAAACACACGTACACAAACACACATGTACATACACGGGGTACATCCTCACACTTTCTATAGGCACGGTAGCCACCGACGCCTCGAAGACATACACACTCCCACACACACACACACACACAAACATACAAACACATTTATAAACACTCAAAGATGCCGCACACGTGGACGGTCTGTCTTTGACTACACATACACACAAACACACACACATACACAAACACACGCGCAGAGACAGTGTTGGGTTGTAAATCTGTCGGTGACAAAGGCGGTGTGTTTGAGATGCGGCGTCCTTGACGCACTTGATGTGTGACGCTGCCGACACAACACACATACACACACACATACACACACACATACACACATACACACTGACAGACACTCATGGCTGGTGGATTGACTGGTGTGGACACGAGACATGGAAAAAGCTTTGCCGCGACTGCAATAAACATGAATTGTTTGTGTTTGTGTATGTTTGTGTGTTTATGATGATTTCACGCCATGTTTTGTGTGTGTATCGGCGGTCAGTGTATGTTTTTATGTTTGCATGTGTTTGTGTGTGTGTCAATGTGTGTATGTGTGTTTGTGTTGGTGTTAAATCATAGCAGTGTGTTAAAACTTCGTAGCTACACTATGAGAGAGAGTGAGAGAGTGATAGGAATAGTGATAGATAGAGGAAAAATTTGATTAATTGAGACTGAATGACAAATTATGCTTTGTTTGTTTGTTTATATACTCTTGTATCAAATTTCGTGTCAAAGTTAAAGCTGAGTCTGTATTGTGGCGATATTTTGGCCAAATATAACGCAATTACAAACGCACAAGACATATTAAGATATATACTAATAACAACAACAAAAACAACATATATTACTCATATAGCGCACAATACACAGTATGTATATTATTCATACAGGTTCAACAGAGGTAAATAAAATAATTGTCCCGGGATATGTTAGGGAAAATGTTATTAATTTGTTGATGTTTCTGGTTGTGTTATGTCGTGTTTTAGCGACACATCTGCGATCAAACATTGTGGAAACATCTATCATCAATTGCAAGTGTGATCAACATGTGCAACACAGTGCAACACAGTGCAATTGTTTGTGTTGCAGTCAAAATTATTCTCAGCCGCTGTCACTGGTTCTTTGAATATTCAACAAGATATCTAAGATTCATTTGCGTGTGCTCTCAAACGCATTCTGTACCGGCATTCATGTGTTGTGTTCTTGCAAAATTATTTGCATTCTTGCCGTTCTGCTTGCATTCAAGCTTACAGCGAACATCTCTCTCTCTCTCAATGTTTTCCTCGATTTCATCTCTCTCTCTCTCTTTAGAGACTTCTCCCTATTTTGTGACGTCTGCAGGCCGCGACATACCTGTCGGGACTGCGGGACTGTTCGACGTGCGAGTAACCGTGTTGTACGTCTAGCTATGACAACACAACTGCTCTAACAATGTTAATGACCGCATTTGTGCCAGTGTGTGCATGCTTGTCTCTCTCTCTCTGTGTGTGTGTGTGTGTGTGTGTGTGTGTGTGTGTGTGTGTGTGTGTGTGTGTGTGTGTGTGTGTGTGTGTGTGTGTGTGTGTGTGTGTGTGTGTGTGTGTGTGTGTGTGTGTGTTGTCTCGTTAAACACTTATCTGGGAGCTATTCTGGCTGGTATTTGTTCATTGGCGTCGTATCGTTCTATTTGTCGGTGGCGCACATTATCTGTCCGCCTCGTATACGTGAAATTCGCTGGTGGAGATCATGGCAGAATTGTCGCCACTTCATGAAAGCACACGGCAGTTGTTGTTTTTCCATGTTCAGTATGTTAATGAACAAATATTTCTGTTGAGCCATTGTGGCTCGATTGTCATCTTGTCAGTCATTTAATGCCATTTTTATTTGCGATTTTCTGAAGCAACTGCATGTGCTGGCTCACGAATATCATTTAGCTTAACTGACATGTGCTTATATTTGTGTTTATGTGGAAAAATCGACCAAATTGCGCGATCCAATAGTTAATTTTGTATAATGAAAACATATTTATATATGTCACAAATAACCAAGCATCGATTGAAGAAAATTGATAGGAATTTGTTCAATTTCTCCTTCTGTGCATGCATGTTTATGCAACTATATCAAAAATCAATTCATAATAATGTAATATTATGTGTATTGAACTAGGACGAGACATTTCACACCTCAATATTATAGTTTATGTGGCTGGTTTTCTTATTATTATCATTATTATTAATTACAGGCAAATCCAGTACCATGGGCAGAGTGCAGGCACTATTACCACTTATTACCACTCTGCGGTGGCTTCATGCATATTGGAAGCGCCCAAAAGATGTAGAGTGAAAGAAAGTTAAAGAAGTAATAGTTTCAGTGTCAGAAAAAGTTTCAATATGTTTCTTGTCTCGTTTTTTTCTTGTTCCCTCATTTGTTTCAATCATTAGATTTCTATATGAATGACTTCTTTGTTAATTTTTGCACAACCCCCTTATATGCATGGATGCTGCCTCTTAAAGCATATGTGTGTGTGTGTGTGAGTGTGTGCTTGTGTGTGTTCAATGCCGCATTGTAATTTTCGTAAATTATACTGTCTGCGCATCTGAGACATCGTCTAGAGATTGTGCAATAAAAATGTTAATAACGCAAAGTGCAATATTGCAATAATGCAAAGTGGAAATTGCACTTTTGTGTGTTATTTTCTGCAGCTGTTCGAGCTGGACTCGGACACTTGCTCGCAAACCTCGCAGCACCCGCCGACAACTGTCAGCTGCTCAGCCGGCAGCTGTTGCGGCAGCTGCGACCAGCCGCTGCAGCTGCACAACTCGTGGCTGACAGCTGGTGATCGCAGCTGGCACGTGGGCTGTCTCAGCTGCTCGGTGTGTGGCCGCCAGCTTCAGCAACGCTGTTTCATCACGAGGCACGGACATCTGCTATGTGCTGACGACTTCAACAGGTGCGTGTATGTGCAATGTCCACTGGCGCGTATGCAATGTCAAAATCAGTGGTTTTCAAACCCCCTTGGTCGCGACCGAATGTTATATTATTGGGTCGCTAAGCATTCGTAGAAAATAACTATTTTCCACTAAAATATATTATAAGCTGATAATGTAATAATTCAAATATATTACGTCCAGTTTTATGAGTATACACCGACCATGGCTGAGTTATAATCATAATTTGATCGAAGCATACCTGGATTAAGTCAAATTATGATTTAGGGCTTAATCATCACATAAGTTTGAGAACCACTGGTGTGTTGGATCTGTACCATTTCAACTTCAAAATGGGAATAATCACTTATATAATCCATTTTATTGTTGTTTTTGTAACATTTTTGCATAAATATTATTGTTTAGTCTTACTTTTTTCATTTAGAATTCTGTGTGTTCGTATTATGTTGTTTTGCGCTCAGCTAATGTCATCAAAATAGTTTCAGAGATAATGCGCTTAATATAAAGCGATAAACAGCCTGATGACATTTTGAAATGGACTATTCCCATTTAGAAGTTGAATTGGTACAGTGTACAGTGTACAGTGATTGGTACAGTGTTGAACGCAGTCTTGAATCCAGTGTTACAAATGAACGTAGAAATGTGTCGGCTTGACAATTATGTATGTTTATAATGTCAATCGTACACCATTATAATACACACGCAGGTAACTGAATATATTTGTTGGTTTGCGAGTTTGCGACAATACTGGGACACATTTTTGAGCGCAACTAGAGACTCACACACTCAACGAATCACCAATACAGACGGGAATGCATGGCGGTCAAGCCCTTGTTTAGTTTTGTTCACTTGAATGTCAGCAAGTTTCTATTAAGACTCTAAAACTATGAGAGTTTGTTCATAGTGGCACTCTGCCTGACTAAATGCAGACTAACTTATTATTATTATTATCATTATTAATTACAGGCAAATCCAGTGGCATGGGAAGAGTGCAAGCACTATTACCACTCTGCGGTACCGGTAGTGCACGAAAATGATTTCTGTATTGTTCAATGTGATTTCAAGTTTGAATTTTTATTTTATGTCTTTTTTATACTCCCATAATTCCACGAATGCTTAATTTATAGTCGCGTCTTTTTCCACTACTACTTAATTGCAGATTACAGCACAACATCTGTGGAAGACAACTGCCTTTTGCCTTGTCGAAATATTCGTTCTTTGCCAAACCCATCATTTCTCTCTAACCTTAACTCTCACTAACTCTTACCACTAACTCTGACACATTCATACCCTGACATAGTCACCAACCTCAATGTGTGCGTGTGTGTATGTTGCTGTGTGTGTGTGTGTGTGTGTGTGTAGTGGTGCGGTATTTGCATAAGTATGGCGTGTCAATTCTTCACAACGCAGACATAATACATATTATGCAGCCAACAAGCACCATCAGAAATTGCCTCTTCTTCAAAATTCCACTGTCAACGAATTGAATACATTATTTAGACAAATTTTATCTACCATTTATAAATTATAATAATTAAATGTGTATATTTTTAATAAAAAAACAACTGGCGGTTACTATGTTAGCTGTTTTTTTCAATATCTAAAAACAGCAAAACGAAACGCGTGTATACAGACATTATTAAAACGCAAACTCGAATCCCTCCAACCGGAAGCAAACATTTGAATAATATTTCTGCTCGTCTCTTTCTGTCTCTTGATGAAGAATGTACAGTAATAATAATAGCAAGTAATATTGTCATTGTGCTTCTACTGAAACCATGCATCTTCTGAAGGGATGCACTTTTCACCAAGCCCCATGCATTTTGTGCATCAGCGGGTGTTTGCAGAACAATATTGAAAATCCTGCAATAATGATCCCGCAACCTGCAACTTCTCGCTTTGACTCTCTCTTCTCTTTCTCTCTCTCTTCATTCTCTCTCTTATTGTTCTTATTCTTTCCAGTTCACAACGCAGATATGTTTTCTCATGTAATCGCATGTCTCCACTGACAGCACAGGTACTTGCTCTTGTGTGGTCGAACTGTATCTCCGCTGTTTGCAAGCACTGCGCAGTTTGAACATCATGTATGTGTCTGTTTGTATGTGTCTGTTTGTGTGTGTGTGTTTGTGTGTAGACAGTGTTTGTTTGTTTGTGGTGGTCTTGGTTGATGCAGCACAGCTGGCTAACATGTTTGTGTTTATGTGTTTATGTGTGTGTGTGTGTGTGTGTGGGTGTGAGTTGACATTGAAGGTGTCTAACAGTTTATACCAGTCAGCATGGCGAAACACACACACACACACACACACACACACACACACACACACACACACACACACACACACACACACACACACACACACACACACACACACACACACACACACACACACACACACACACACACACAGAAACACACACATGCACACACACACATATACACCGACACATGCATCAACACACCACTCACATATATACACACACACAAGAATGTTTGTACAACGACCACAACCTACGCTAGAGGAAGAGAGCAAATTGATAGAAAGACAGAGAAGAGGAGTTATTATAGTTTCATCAGCACCGTTATTCCCTCTCTCTCTCGCTCTCTCACTGACACACATATTTCATGCCGTCCGATTTCAACGTTTAAAAGTTATCACATCTTTTTTGGTGTTATCTGTATAAAGTATTTTATAAATATTAACATGATAACGCATATTGTATAAATAATGGTGTACAGTATTTTTGCTATATCGTAACATTTGTATAATATATGTATTTTATTGTATTGTTGTTGATGTTTTCAATGTTATACTTTTAGTTCTGTATCGTATGCTACAATGCAAACTAGAATATATGGATACATGCCTTTCGGAGGCTTCATATGAATATATATTCAGTAATTATATTGTCCTTAGAATATATTTACAAATAGCTATAATAATATTAATTAAATTTGAATATTTAAATCAGTGGTTCTTGAGCGGCCAATTTTCTCACTCCCTGTACTCTTAATAGCTAAATGAAAATGATATAAATACAAACGACGTAAAAACAAAACTTTTTATATAGCATTAAGCCAAAAATGATTTCCAGGAACAAATCCAAGTACTACTATTATTCTGAGGTATTCTTAGGAGCTCTTAGGTATTTTTACCCCTTAGGTACCAGGATTTCACCGCCTGTTAAGAAAGCCTGATTTAGGTGGATGTACTGAGCCATTGAATGTCGCATTTTCCAGAAGAAAAAAGAAGATATTTCACACGATGAAAGCAAAAATAGTGGTAGTTTTTTCCATTACGAAAACGTTTTTTCTTTTATTATTTTAAATTAAATATATTTTAGTGCATGCTCGTAAATTTTCAAAATGCACACACACCACCCATTGTCCCCTAGTAGGTGTGAAAACACTAGGTGTCAAACATTATAGTTGGCTATGTTCACACACACACACACATACACACATACATATATACACTGAGACAATTATGACGCGGCGACAACCGACCTGCGCCACCGACACATCTGGCAACACTGGTTGTGGCCGGTTTGCGACGATGAATGGCGCGCCACAAGAGCCGATCATGTTCGCTCGATTGGCCGTGTCACACTGAATAAGCCGTCCCCGCTTATAAAGACCTTAAAGACCCCGTCCTTTATGCGTGCGGTGGTGTCTCTCTGTGTGTATGTATGTGTATGTGTGTGTCAAAACACACACATGCGTGTGCGAGTTTTGTATGAGCGCCTCAGCGGGAGATAGGTGCTGCATGGTGCCACGGCCTGGTCTCTCACCACAGGATTGCCGTGTGTATTCGACACTAAAAACAGCTGAATAACGCCTCACACACACACACACACACAGCAACGAACAGTGGAGGAATAGATAGTCGACGACGCATAGACACAGTAGCGACTCACTTATTTTGTGTTCACTTGAAAACCCCAACAAAACGAACACAGTGTACGCCCACATGCGTGTGTGTATGTGTGTGTATGTGTGTGTATGTGTGTGTGTGCTACTGTGTGTGTGTGTGTGTGTGTGTGTGTGTGTGTATGTGTGTGTAGGGGTTTCCTTTTTCAATATGCTCTTTCAACAAGCTTCTCTAGCGCGCATACACAAACAGGCTCACGTACACACGGACACACAAGTTTTCATTCTTGAACTGTGTATGCGTGCGTGTATGTGTGTGCTTGTGTGTGGGTGACAAGATATACGTCACATACTCCCCTATCTTATTGATGTTACTCAATACGATGGATTGCTGCCGGATCATGACAAGATGAATCTATAACGGGATCATTGATCCATTCAGAGGGGTCTTGACAGGGACACTGCTGGGAATACACAGCAGGTATCTGTTCCCCCACTAGTCGACTATTACGGTAGCTGCATCACAGGAGGTGTTTGGAATGTGCTTCAGTGGTGACTTGTTCAATGGTGAATCGACTGAACGCATCTAATTCCTCCCAGACATTCGAAGCAGACTTGTGACCTTCATGTTTGTACAACAGAGAAATGGCAGCATGTAGCAGAAACCGGGTGTACGATATTTGTTCTCCTTTCAGCCTCTGTTGATAAAGTCGTTGTCAGGAGCCAGGATTTTCCCGGCGGAGGGACTGAGGGGACTAAGGGAAAAGATGCGGGGGCTTGGCGAAGCATAAGGAACTAGACTCGAAGTGTTTATGGTCAGGATTTGGACTTCAGCTCAAGCTAAATCAAGTGAATACAAATGGTTCATCTCAATGCGCTAACTTCATGACAGCTTTTCCATTGCATCCGAACATGTTGCAGGCTGCAGATCAGTTGATCAGTTGACCGATCAACATTGCAAGGCCGCACTCAGACTATGTAAACATAAATTGCTAGACTAGACTGGCTATCATGCTCCTCAAGCGCAAATTAGGCTCTACACATCATTGGATAATTACTCGCCTCTTCATGATTGCCCAGTTCTTGAAGCTTACTTTTAACCATCACCCTAAAAAAATCTCCAGCTTTTAGGGATATAATGAAGTCAAGAAAGGAGTGATGTATATTGTAGTATAGAACACCTAATTGCCTGAAATTAGTGTGATTTGGTTTGATTAAGCATCCAAATAGAGCATAATATGATAGTTTCATGAGGGGTGATGTTAGTGATGTCGCATCATTCAGGAAGGATATCGCATGAAGAAGTTTCAGAGGAGCCACTGATCTAGGGATTAGTACAGGAACATCGTTCTCCCATCGTCAACTTTCCTATTTCCTCGAGTTAGAAGCATGTACAAGAGCTATGTTGTTTGCAAAGTCACTTGATGAAGTCAATCTCGCCATCAACAATTTGTTGGCTCATTGTTTACACTTTCTTTCATCGGTTCGTTATTGCACAAGCGAACATGTGATGTCTACATTTTGCACTAGATCTTCGTGTTGAGAATACACAACATGTATTGTTATATACTTCATGTTGCCACACATACAGCTGTTGAGCGGACACTCACAGCTGGATATCGAAGCGTAAATAAGCATTGAAACATCAGAAGTTTGCCTTCAAGTATTCTCCAGAGTAGAGTAATGGAAGACTTACTTGAACGCAAACACAAACACACATTCTAGCCGTGCATATATAATTCCCTCTGCACCCACAAACACACACACACACACACACACAGCGCATGTCCCTTGTGTTCATGATAGGCTTCTATATGGGCCATGTGGTCTATATAACCTGATAATATCCTAATAATGATGGTAAAATGTGCGATGTTATATCAGTACTTAGATATCAGTACTTCTAGCAACATACCACAGACAGGCATGTTGCTAAACGTATGTGTTCATAGTATGTGTTAATTTCACTATGCACACCACTGGCGTTTGCGATTCCAGCAAATAAGTGTTATCCCATAAATTTTACCGTATTTTCTCAAAATTACGAAGAGCTAGTTGAAAAATAGAGCGGCATCCTCTAATTGAACGTCACCTCTAATTGAACGACACTGCGGGGAAAGGTTTGAAACATAGAACACCATGCCGCTCAAATAGAGCTTTTACGGTATATGTACTCTTCATTGCTGTATGTTTCCATAAACACACATGTTTGTGCGTGTGTGGGCAGGTTGTACAACACATGTCGTCGCTGCGGCCTGCAGTTTGGCAGTCCGTGGGAGATGGCCATCGCCGCGCCCACCCGGCCTCCACAGCGCTACCACACTCACTGCTTCCGTTGCGCCGTGTGCCAGCGACCGATGCTCAAAGACGATCTGTTCGCGGCCGTCGGCGACGACGTCTTCTGCCCCACGCACGCCGCCGGACCGTCGATCGACGAGCGTTCAGCGTCGACAACGACGCAGCTGACCGTCACGCGAGTTCGACGCAGGAATGCACGCAAGCACGGTGAGCTGTGTTACGATCGCGGTGCTAATGTTGTGATCCTCACTCTTTGATCCGCGATCAGCCCCATAAAGAGGTCCTGGGTAAACCCAGGCGGTCCCTGTAGGAAAATGTTGTTGTCCATACAGCAGGACTTCTTAACTAGGGGTGCGAGCCCGATTCCTAAGGGGTACGAGGATTCCTTGTAAAAATATATCTAATGTTTTACGTATGCTGAAAAATTGTTTAGTCTTCATAAACAATGAGCGAAGAGATATATCCAAACCTATCTTCCTAATGAAGAGATAAAGTTGCAAACAAAACTTGAGAGTCCAGGTGTGCGAGAACTGACTGCTGATTGGAAATGGTTGCGAACACTAAAATCGTTAAGAACCACTGCCATAGAGAATCATAAATGCAATCACAAGCCTGTCCAGAAGTATCCCAACATAATTCCAGCATGCATCTCAAAGCATCGAAGCATCTCGGAGGTGTAGATTTTTCGCATTTGAAGAGACATAATTTAACACGACAAAAGACGGTCATGTACTCCATCATCACGCGATATTATCTGATGGTACATCTTAACATGTCCACTAAATCACACCGTGTCTTTGTTAGTGAGATATTACTGTGTACACTGTGAAATCAATGTGAAGTTCTGTATCGCATCAGTTGAATCTTTTGTGCATGTATGTGTGTGTGGAGAACAGGTTTGCGCGTGAGTGGTGATGTCGGCTGCGTTGGCGAGATGACGGACGTTCGTCGAAAGCGTCATCGGATCCAGTTCTCGATGGATCAGTTGAACGATCTGCAGACGGCGTTCACGTCCAATCCCAATCCGGACTCCAAGAGTATCTGCGACCTCGCCACCAGACTCGGCCTGGGAAAGCAGCATGTTCAGGTTAGACGGATGTCCATACTCTCCACTGGTTTTCCTCTGACATTGGGCCTTGTGACGCTGTCTGCAAAGATTTAGAGGATTTATATTCTGGTCTGGGTAGTTTTAGATTCAATGTGACAACGATGATTTCTCTCAGTTGCATATTGCATACGTAAATGCTGCGAATTGTCTGCCAATAAATATGTCTTTATTCATTGGAGAAAGGTAATCACATCCTTATCTTGCTTATCTACCTATCTTATAGCATCAGAGCAGTTTTCCACGCATATCCATCAACAATCTTTTACGATCAGATTCTCTCGGCCTGAAGAACGGAAGATAAATATTGAATCACAAGCAAAAGAGGCAATTGACAGTGAATCCACCAAAAGGAATTTTCTCACTCTGCGCCTGCATTCCGTTGTTTACCCAATCAACTTAGCATCATTCACTTTTGTGCTGCAATAGAAATATTGTTGTTTCTCGTGGCTTAAATGTTGTACCATTTTCTTGCAACTGAGTAGTACATGCTTGTGTTTGTTTGTTTGTGCTTGTTTACAGGTCTGGTTCCAGAATCGTCGAGCCAAAGAACGCCGCTCAAAGGCCGACCTTGAGTCGCGAGCTATGGACACTTGTTCGCTATGACACTAGTTGTATTGTCGCTTTCTAGCCCAATTGCTGCGTGTATGTGTGTGTGTGTGTGTGTGTGTGTGTGTGTGTGTGTGTGTGTGTGTGTTGGATGTACAGATCAGGTTTCTCCCCGATCTGCTCAGAGGCTGTGAAAACTATCTCAGTGTGTGTGTGTCGATGAGAATGGAGAATGAGCCAATGTTGTTCTCCTGGCTCGATTCTCATTTCACCGTATCAAATGAGAGCACACTCAGTTGTCAGACAAATGTTCGTTGTGCGTTTAGATAGAATTATTACGCAAGTATTCAAGCGTCTGAGAAGCGTTTGTGACGGATACGTTACCAGTGAAGTGTGTGACTGGATGTTTGTATGTTTTTGTATTCAATGTTGATGCTCCTGTTTCACGCTCATATTTCGCACAAGGTCTCGCTCATTCAGCAATCAATCCTCATTTTCATCGTTCATCTTCGGCTGTCTACAGCAAAACCATTTATCTGCCAATTATTTCAGTTTAACGAAGACCACAACGTCTCCTTGCAAACATATGGCTACCCTGGCTGTTTGGCTATCGGAATTGAACTCAAGAATTGCTTCACCAATTTGTACTGTGTTACTGTGTCCAAATGAAACAAGCCGAAAAATCTCACCTGAAACCGGCGAATATACCTGAAATATTGTTGCATTTGCTATCTTAATTGACTTATTAATAATAATATTATTATTGGTAGTAGTAATAACTTCAACAGAAACTCTGAATGGTGTGAACTCTATAAATTGCGTGATTACAATTCTCATGCACATTGATCATCAAAAGGCAGAAAGAAAGGGAGAAAAAGGGAATAATTACATCAGACAATAGAAACTCACTGGAATTGAAATGAGGTGAAACGTGACAGCGTTATAATTTATTTGTTGCGTTTATGCTGAGTATATGGTGTAGAATGAAATTGCTTGCAAATTACAGAAATAATAAGACAATTCGTATTTATATGTAAGGCTGGGATGTCATGCTTTATTTGCGCTAAGCTTTGGGTCACTTCCCAAAAAGGTTGAGAACCACTGCCTGAGAATTGCTAACAGAGTTAGAATGCTGCCTTAATTAGACTGTACATGAGGCTGCAAAGGCTTGTGTAACTGCTTGAATTAATTTGATTTTTTATTTATTTAATTTTTTGGACCGTTTTCAGCCTTCCTGGAGAGCTTATTCTGTGAGTTATAGTGAAAATTTCTCGTTTTGGTCACACAATATTTCCTTCGGTCCAAAAAAAGACATCAAAACTATATACAAGATTTTAACTGATCAAAACCCGACTAATCACATAAGTCATGTTTGAAAACTAGTGGTATTTCTCATGATCGCCGCCAAATGAGCGGGTGTGGTCGCGAGGCGTGATGCAAGTGTAGCAGCAAGTACAGTAGCTAGTGAGGGCATGTTGGGGGAGGGATAAATACGACCTGATCTCACGACTCCACTGCATGATGGGCGTGTCCAGGCGTCACCACTGCTGAATTACAACTCGACTTCTGCGGCGCAGCCAATTAGCCCTGCTTACCGTCGCCTCTTCACTCTCTCTTCTAGCCAACCCAACTCTCTTCGCTACCATTCTCCATCATTCCTGGCTTTTTCTTTCCATAGTCTTTTCTTGCCCGCCTGAGCCTTGTTGCACGTTTTGTCTCTCACTCTCTTCTCTGTCTCTCACTCATCCTCTCTCTCTCCCTGGCGTGATGAACGCGAGATGAACGGCCGAGGCCTGACGAGACAGAGGTGCATGTGAACGCCGCACATCACTACACTACACTACACTACACTACACTACACTACACATACACAAGGTGTCCAGCGATGATGCAAAATATTGCACCAACTCGGTCCCGTGTAATCGCTACTAACGAACACACACACACGCACACACACACACACACACACACACACTTGGTGTGCTCTCTTGGGCATATATAAATCGGCACTAACGAAGTCCGTGTGTTTTATGCGTGCTCCAGTTGTTTGGCCGCAGGCTGGCTCAAATTGACACGATCATACACGCACCAGCGCACGATTCTGCCGTCATGTGTGTGTGTGTGTGTGTGTGTGTGTGTGTGTGTGTATGTGTGTGTGTGTGTATGTGTGTGTGTGTGTGTGTGTGTATGTTGTGTGTGTGTGTGTGTGTGTGTGTGTTTATGTATGTGTGTGTGTTCGTGTGAGATGGCAAACGAGCGCACCTTCTTGTCTACTAATTGTCTCAGGTACTAGGCGAGTTGTCGAGATGGCGGCGAGTACCTCATACCAGCAAACACACACAAACACACACACCCACACACACACACACACACACACACACATACACACACACACACATACACACACAAAGTTATATGTTCTCGTTTGATGTTTTTTCTTGAAAATAATACTTTATTGACGCAGCATCAACATGGGTCCAGGAGATTGCACTCCAATGAAACAGCTGTTCTCGAATTTTCAGAGAATGTATGTAAATGTATTAGAAAAAGTGTTCGTTGTCGGTGTTTTCATAGATTTATCTAAGGCATTCAACACGATTGATCATGCTATTCTTTTTCAAAAACTCAGTTTTATTGGAATAAGAGGTATAGCGAATGAGCTCTTCAAAAAATATCTTACTAATAGGAAACAGTGCGTCTATTGCAACAATGAGTATTCTTCGTTTAGATGCAATATCATGGGTGTGCCACAGGGATCCAACCTAGGCCCAATTTTATTTCTAATATATATCAATGATATCGTTAACTCTAGTTCTGAGGTTAAATTCACTATATATGCTGATGATACGACTATTTTATTAAAGGATGCCAACAAGGACATATTGCATGAAAAGGTAACACGCGAGTTGATTAATGTTAAGCAGTGGATTGATTGCAACAAATTGAAAATTAACGTAAAAGAGTCATGTCTTATAATGTTTCAAAATAGATCTAGAAAATGCTATTTTCCCACTGTATATCTCAATGGTGAAGCGGTCACTCAGGCTCAGTCAACTAGGTTTCTTGGATTGACTGTTGATGAGAATAAAAATTGGAAAACACTTATAAATAAACTATGCATTAAGCTAAATAAAATAATAGGTCTACTACTATTCAGGTGTATCTTCCACAAACAGATTCTCATCTACATCCGATATATGTAGTACCATGAATATTCTAAATGACACATCTATCCATAAATACTTCACGCTAATAATGATTTTTAGAAAAATCAAGAATAACTCAATTTTCCAACCGGTGATTCATGTGTGTAATACTCGACATAGAAATACTAGCCTAAAATTGCCAACATACAGAACACACAATTTTAAAAATAGTATATTCAGTTTTGGTCCGGAGCTTTTCAATCGTTTACCTGTGCACCTAAAATCTGCAAGAGTGTTCATTATTTGTATTTAAAAAACGAATTAAAAGATTCTTGATTAGTGAGCAGTTCACAATATTTTCATATACGAGAATAAAGCATGAGAAGTATATATATACTTCTCAATATCTTGGGCTATGTAGATATGTATGTATGTGTGTATGCGTGAGTGTGTATATGAGTCTGTATGTATGTATGTAGTCTGTATGTCTGTGTGTGTATGCGTGAGTGTGTATATTTATGAGTGAGTCGCCAACAGATCGTATTAGTGTGTGTGTTATAAGCGCAACTGCATTCGCTGTATCAAACACACATGACTAATTGTACATGTATTGCTGTGTTTGTGTATTTGATTTGGCATTATTTACTCCTAAATGAAATTGTTCTCCATAAAAAAATAGTGGAAAATTATTGAAATAATATGTGCATCAAAGAGCTCCGGCTCGATGCACTTGTGCTACTTCTATGTTGATATTGTTTTTGTTGTCTTATGATGCATGTTATTGTGTCAAAATATACTTACTTACTTACTTATTTACACACACAGACACACGAGTGTGCTATTGCTAACTGGGTACATGAGTGAAATATCGAAACATATTGTCAGTGTTCATCTTGTCAGTGTTCATCTTGTCAGTGTTCATCTTGTCAGTGTTCATATGGACGAGCCAAAGTCAGACAGCAAGCCGAAACGAAGATGAAAAATAGCTGAGTCTCAGAGGACTTAAGCGTGCACTGGCGTAGCTAGGCTATCTGCCGCTGGGGTGGTTATTGTTTACCGCCTCCGACAATGCATGCTTGCGAGTCATTTAGCCGCAAGATAATGGGAGCTTCAACACGACTGTGAGGGAATTTACAAGTCCATATGTTGATATAGCTGAAAAAACGAACCTCTTATAATAGTACATGCTTCCAGTCACATGCTCGTAGATAATTATTGGATCTAGTACAATATTGCCCTATGAACATATTGGCCAAAAACGCCCGCATGCTCCCATACTATGCAATAGGGCAATATGTTCACCTCGGCCAGCGTAGTGTCAAAGGCGTATCAAGAGCGGTGAGTGCGACTGCGGCTTGTGGCCAATATGTTCACTTTTCACCATAGCTAAATCTCAGTGGTTTTCAACACAACGCACGGGTTTTTATACAACAATTAGCTAGCACCTCACATACTGTGGGGTTATTGGCTAGGCTCAGTAATCTAACTTGACTTAACCTGACCTGACCACCCGGATTGGAGCTGAACCCCTCCCCAAATGGGCCAACCCCCTAGCCGCCAAAATCATGGCCATGAATATTTTGAGTGTAGTTGCTCATGTTTCGTAGGGTGAGCATACGTCCCTTTTTATTGGATATGTCCTTTTTGGAAGCTGTCTGGCCTATCCGGGTTATTTTTGTAAAATCCTTCAAAATATTGAAATATTGTAGAGTTTGAATTTGCCTTGATCTGTGACTAAAATGCCAATCGAAACATTTGGTAAATAAATAGGGCAATAAATGAAAATGAAACTTTTTAATAAAAGGTAAAAATTTCCCCCTAAAGAAGTTTTCCTTCCTTAGATATTCAAAATTTGGTCCCCCTGTGGTTTACTAAGACCCCGCATTTTTTCCCTAGCTCCTATCAGGCCCACCCCGCGAAATCCTAGCGCCGCCACTGCTATACCATTTGCAATTTGATTTGAGAAAAGTGAAAATAGAATTGAGAAAAGTGAAAATAGATTTGAGAAAAGTGAAATTAGAATTGAGAAAAGTGAAATTAGATTTGAGAAAAGTGAAATTAGAATTGAGAAAAGTGAAATTAGATTTGAGAAAAGTGAAAATAGATTTGATCCATGTTATTTCACACATTTAAATTATCCTTATAACCCGAAAATGCAAATTTATTTCATATATTTGTTCAAAAAATAATAAACTGATAATCTTGTAACATCTCTAATATCTTTATTGAACAGAAATTCATTGAAATATCATAATCAGACATCAGACATTAGCAGTGATTCCACAATACGTGTAAACAGCCATTAAGTACAACAAAATCAGTTTAAATAATCGCAAACGAATTATGGATGCGTATAGAAACGAAAGGGATTGGAAGAATGTAGCTAAAACACTCGGTGTTAACATAAAAACGGTCTTTCACTGGCTGAAATCCAACGAGGATTGCCCAAAACACCGGGGAGGCAATCACGTGAAAAAAACGCCACAAATGATTGACACAATAATATCAGCGGTTGAAAAAACACCGTCACTCACTTTGACAGACCTGCAGCTCATCATCCACTCAGAGCACGGATGTCAGGTGTGCCTGAACACAATCAGGAACTGGCTTGACGGGGAGTTGTTCTCGCTGAAAGCCTTGCGACCGACGAATGATCGCATGAACAACGCCGACAATAAGCGAAAAAGGGCCGAATACATGGAGGAACTCTTCCGTATTCGGTCCGATGGTCGCACGCCAGTGTGGGTGGATGAGACGAACTTCAATTTGTTCTGCAAGCGCAGCCAAGGACGGTAAAAAGTGGGGACCAGAGCTGCTGTGGTTCTCCCGGCCAGCAAAGGCACCAATCTGCACATCATTGGCGCCATGACAACAACAAGACTCGTCCTCATGTCCACCAGGCGGGGCTCGTTCAACAAGGAGAGCTGTGCTGAATGGTTTCAGTGTCTCATGGAACAGTGTCGCCAAGCTGGAATCGCCCCACGGTAATTTTTGACAATGCCCCAGCACACAGTCGACTGGAGGCAGTGTTTGAGGAGCAGCAGGATATTCAGCTGCTCAGAATGGCCCCCTATTCGTACCTGCTCAGTCCTATCGAGCTTTTATGGAGCTCAATGAAGAGCCACGTGAAAATATGTCTAAGGGAGAAAATGCCCGATGTACTGGCCATGACTCGAGACAACGCCGGCCCGTCCATTACCGAGCAGCGGATGCAACTGCTGGAGACTGTCGTTCTCGAGACGATCAGCCACATGGATACAAGTCGTATCCAGTGCGCTGTATCATACAACGCACCTGCAGAGCTACGCCAATCGGGTAGAGCGTTACTACGCTGCAGCGTTCCGCGGAGAAGACCTCGTCGAGATTTCTTGATTAATCAATTTTGTACTGCTTGTGTCTGCTTGTTCCCATGATTAATTTCCGTTCATCAGCTGGCGTGACGTTTCAATGCAATTTGAATTCAAACAATGCGTGTACTTAAATTCAAGCGAAAAAGCAAGATATCACCACTCAACACAATCACAACGAAACATGGACCACTAAAACACCTTCACTAACAAACACGCACGAACGTTGTGCGCAAACAACTGCCCTATGGCGCGCACTGCCCCAGTGGCGCGCACTGCCCCATCCTCTGCATCCCCACACCAGCGAGTTCACTCCTTGGAAATGCTACGCTCGCTCATAACACGTGCATACAACATACATACACTCACACTACCTCGCACACACAAATAGACACCATACACAAAAATATGCTGTACAATATTAAACATAGTACAGATGGCTAGCAACGACAAGCGTTATTCGCACGTGATGCCTCAACACTTGCCAAAAGCTGGATTGTACCGTCCCTGAAATTGTGGCTTCTGTAGATGTGTATGTGTGTGTGTATGTGTGTGTGTATGTGTGTGTGTGTGTGTATGTGTGTGTGTCTGTGTGTGTGTGTGTGTCTGTGTGGGTATGTGTGTGTGTGTATGTGTGTGTGTCTGTGTGTGTGTGTGTGCGTATGTGTACACGTGTGTGCACGCTTTGCTTGCGAGTGCTCTCCGAGAACAGTGGCTCTATGCAAAATCGCTGACAATGATATATTGGCTGATAGAATTCCTCATAAAGTAAGCACATGTACGGTACATATATGTATTGAAAAAATGGTAGTACATAGTACATATCATTGCACATAATCGTATAGTACATATTAAGTAGTACATATCTGTATTGTAATTGAATTGAATATAATTAAATAATTTGTTATACATATTCAAATGCACTGGAGAGCACAATAGTGACCTTATAGCTTAAATAATTAATATATCACTGAATTTTATGTAAAACTTCTGAACATTTCAAATGAATGCTCATAATGTGTGAAATAACATGGATCAAATCTATTTTCACTTTTCTCAAATCTAATTTCACTTTTCTCAATTCTAATTTCACTTTTCTCAAATCTAATTTCACTTTTCTCAATTCTAATTTCACTTTTCTCAAATCTATTTTCACTTTTCTCAATTCTATTTTCACTTTTCTCAAATCAAATTGCAAATGGTATAGAAATTATGCATGTCGGCAGATAACCTAGCTACGTCACTTAATCATACATTCTATCATTTTTGTGTGGTATTATATTCCAGTTCATCAATAGAAATACACGCATGCTATTATTTATCATTATTTGTTTTTTCTCTGCGTCACGCTTGTCATTTTCTGCGTCGTGGTGTTTGGCAATCCTTGTTAGTCGAACCGACGCCATATTGTACATCGTAGTTCTGGTGCCTGCGCTTTTTTTGTGTGAGTTTCGTTATGGTCATTCTATCTGCTGCTTATTTTTTTGTTGGCGATGTTTTTCAAATAAGTTCTGTATGTTCGTAAGCAATAACTTGAATGTTTTTCAATCGAACTATGACTGGAGCGCGGTGTTTGTCCTTTGAAATCACTAGGATTTTAATCTGGTCTGGTTTGCATCATATTCTGTTCAGTTTGAGTGTAACTGTGCGCGCAGTGAATACTGTTATCGGAATCAACAAAACAATTTCAACGTTTACAATGAAATCTGACAATTTGAATATTTAACAAGCAGTATAGTTACGGCATTACATTATAATTGTGCTTGCTCTGTTCATCTTGCAGCGAGTACTTGTGTTTCGTTGGCTGATTCACGTGCGAGAAGATGTCGCGCTATTATTCTGGCGGTCGGCCGCGGGGTCGTGGCGGCTATCACCGGGGAGGAATGGGCTACAATGAAGGCGGCGGCTCGCGATTCTACAACAAAGAACGCCGCGACTATGGTAATGACTAGGGCTGTCAAAAAAGTAACCTAATAATCAGAAAAATGTAACTTCATTTTCGAGAAAAAGTAACCTAAAAATAACCTAACCTACATAAAAATATCATTCAAAAAAGGTCAATTTCTTTTTATAGTTATGTAGGAAGAAAATACACCAGTCCCTCTTTTCTATCCCGATTTGTTACTATTTTTCCACCCTCTCTCCGATCTGGTACCCTTTTACAACAAACCACCAAAAGTGGCTTAACATCATTTGGCTAAAATCACCAAAAGGAGCATATTCATCAAAATGTAATCACACTGCATGTGTGAATGATCCCGTCCTTATGTAAGCAACCTGTTATCACAGTCTTATAAGGGGGCACTGTTTCGTCGCTTGAGCTCAAACGTGGGAAAGTGGTGCTATCTCTCGCCCTGAAACTCACTGTCAAGTGCTACAGTGCAGTATCTGGTATAGTGAGCTCACATACTCCAAACATATCACGACACCTTCCGGTTCGTGGGCATTTCCTGGAATGAAATGTCACTATGGTTTATAATTGGGCAAATCCATTGTGAACCCCCTCCCTCTTGTCAGCTTCGTCATTCTCTGATTCCCTTTCATCCAAGATCGAATCCCTACTCAGCTCTATTGTCAAACCTTCTGACTCCCTTCCCTCGCGCATTTCTCATTCCATTTATCCTTTCAATTCTTTTGCACAAATCTCACTTCTCGATACTATTCGGTTCTTACGAAAGACTCAACCTTCCTCCTGTCCGTTCAATCCGATTTGTTTCGAGAAAATAACCCCTAGCATTCACCTTTTTGCTCCTTTTTACACCCACCTTGTTAATGTCTCTTTCCTTCGGGATTCATTGCTAATAGATCCACTGAAACGGCGCTGTTAAGAGTAAAAAACGATATTCTGCAACAATTTTTCACGAAAACTCCTGTCATATTGACCCTCATTGACCTCTGATCCGCGTTTTACTGGGTCGATCATCTTATTCTTTTAAGTGACCTCCACGGACTTGGCTTTCTGATTCTGCTCTTGCTCTTCTTGAATCATATCTGTCTGATCGCACATTCTCCGTGCTGTTGAATTCCCAAGATTTTCTTTCGAAACCACTCTCATCTGGTGTCCCTCAAGACTCTGTCCTCGGTCCTATCCTTTTCAATATGTACATGCTATCTCTGTCTCTTTCTTCTCCATTTTTCGCTCCCTGTCTTTGCAGTACCACATTTTCGCCGACGACATCCAGATCTACCTTCTTCTATCTCGACAAAATGACCTTCCTCTCATACTAAATTACATTTCCTCTTGGGCTGCTTCATGCTCCTTATCAGTCAATCCCTCCTAAACACAAACTATTGTATTCCAACCACCTTCATTGGACGCCCAATCATGCCAACTCAAAACGACGAAAAAAATATTTCCACACACGAAATCTTGGTGTCACATTTGACTTCAGTCTTAGTCTTCTACAATAGTTTTTCTGACCATATTGCTCAAACTGTACGCAAATGTAGATTCATCCTTCGCAGCCTTTATATCATTAGAAAATATATTGACCAACGTACTTCAATCACACTCATACATTCATATATTTTTCCAAATCTCAACTATTGTTCTTCCTTATCAGCGAAACAACAATCCTCCTTGCCGTCTATACTCGATCAATCGTGTCGTTTTGTTTTTAGACTCTGCTCGCCATCCTACATCTACCCTAAGAAACTAGGCTGGCTTCCCTTTATACTTTGGGTCCACCAAAAAATATGCTGCCTTATTTTAAAAATCCTACATTCACCTGCTCCTCCACCCTATCTCAAGGAACTGCTCCACCCTACAACCCATGCCCATAATAACCGCAACTCTATCGCTCTCCTTGAAATTGGCGCCAAGTCTGATCTCCCTGGTCCTCGCGATCTATGTGCCTCATGACAATTTACTTTTTTTAGGTTGCTCTTTTGTACTTGCATTTACCCTGTTAAACCCGCCGATACTTTGTTGAAAGTGGCCAATACACACATACATACATACTATCTGGCGCACCCAAAAACGTATAACTATCAAGTAGCACAGATATTGAGGTGAAGATCAATTGCTAAATCCTAACAGCAGAAATTTTGACATTTCTTGATCGTCAGACCTGATATTCCATCTCTATTTCTATTTTATCCTCATGTATATCGTTTTTGTGCCTCAGATCTGCAAAAATTTACCAAACTCCATGGTAAAGTGACCTAATAACAAGAAAAATAACAAAAGGTAACCTGACGATTAAAAAGTGACCTATCAAGCAAAAAACTTAACTAACGATGAAAAAGTAACTTTTGGTAACCTTATAACTTTTTTATTAATTATCGTATACAACTTTTTCATTCAGTTTTAAGTAGCTTATGAAAAAGTGACCTTTAGGTGGAAAAGTAACTTTATTAACTTTTGACAGCCCTAGTAATGACACGTACCCTCTTGCTCCGCCCGATATCACGCTGTATGTATGTGTTTGTTTGTGTGTGTGTGTGTGTGTGTGTGTGTGTGTGTGTGTGTCCGCCTGTAACTGAAATACTAGGTTTTTAGTAGCATGGACCAATAAGCCCGCGGAAAATGTTGAGCTAAATCTAGAAATAGAAAGCTAAGTCTAGTTACATTTCTCTATTATTATTACTAAGGCTATTTTACAATCATCTAGCGGTGTCTGTTGGCCGTGCAGTGTCATGCTGTACATACGTAGATGTTTGCGACTGTTTTGAATACACGTGTATTCACTTGATAACGATAAAGTCTATTGATCACATAAAACCGCTTCATGTGGATTAGAAATGTGGTGATAAATAATCCTTCGGCAGACTGAGTTCCATGATGCTGAAGTAGTTCTGGTCATTAAACCCTCCTTGAAAATTAAGGAGTAGAATTTTGGATTATAATATGGGCTTAATGGCCGGGACCTACATAATGTACCAGAAGCGCCCAAAAGATACAGTTTGTCTGGGGAAAACGAGCTTAGTTAGTATGTGAGCCCAAGTGAAACCCAACAATTTTGTCCGTTTGTTGGCTGTTTGGCCAGGCGGCGGCGGCGGCGGTGGCGGCGGTTTGTCTGACACGCGTGCTCAATTGGAGATAGCGCAGCGTCTGGTCGACACGCTGATGAACTCTGGAGCATCAGGCGGCGGTGGCGGCGGTATGGGCCGGCGGTCCGCTTCCAACACTGACATCTTCAACTCGTCCGGCTTCAAGCGTCCACGCGACGATATGTACGAGCGGGTCAGTGTGTGTGTGTGTGTGTGTGTGTGTGTGTGTGTGTCAGTTGGTCGGTTTAAGAGTGCGGTGGGTGTGATGATGGCGGCGACTGAGCTAGTAAGGTGTTTGTTCAGGCCATAGGCGGGCGTTTTCGACAAATACGAGTTTGTATCTAGCTTTTTGTTATAGGAATCGTCTTCATCAGATTCCTGTTTGTAGGCTGAGCTGGCGGTTTTAAGAGAACAGGTTTCTGTATGTTGGGCCAACTTATTTTCTCATGTCATTCATAGTAGTTTACATGTTTTATATAGATTCCAATTATGTCGTGGAAAAGAGTCGGTTAGACACACACGAATGAAGCCAGCGTAGTGTATCAGCTATTCAGTCAAACTTCAGACATACAGAATTTATGAGGGTTGTGTTTTCACGCACGATCACTCATCTCAATTCATTCACAACTTGAGCACACTTGGTTTTCAAAGCCACGATGTGCGGGCTTGTGGTGCGTAACGAGCAGTTCCAATAGATAGTCACTTGTTACTGGTGCAGTATTGTGCTAGTATTTCTCGGTGACTTGTGTACAGTGCAGCCTGTTCTAATGTCGCCTGTTCTTATGTTTGAGTGTGTTTCAGGTCGTGCGTTCACTTTTACGACGCTTCCGTCCACCTTGCTGGTTCTTATGATATTTCCTCTACATCTTCTCCTTTCTCTAGGCTCCCTTACTGGGCTATTGTGTGTGTGTGTGTGTGTGTGTGTGTGTTTCGCAAGCTGTGTTCTTGTGTTCCCCAAGTTGAGTCAGTTTGGCAACATCATGTGACATGTGATGTGATGACACCAACCATCACCACAAGCCAATTATTTGTATCAAGAATGAACCATATTAGCCGAGAAGAACCGGTACTTATTCTGTGTCCGCTTTCATCGCCGGTGTGTTCCAGGGCATAACATTAGAATGTTCCCAACCCACTAGAATTTCAATATGAGTTTCTCGCCTGGTTCTGACTGGTTGTATCCTCGATTACACTTCTCACTTTCCCACATATTGTTTTCCCACGGCTATTGGTCTTGTCATCCTGTTTCTATGTCTGTGTGTTTGTGTTTGTCCTGTGCGTTTTGTGCTTCGCTGAGTGCTTGTCACGTGCTGGCATTCCCACAAACAAGACCATTCCATCGACTTCGACACTTTATCGACATTTTGTCTTGAAAAAACTCAACATTCTCGTCCACTCCACACCTTCCATCCGCAATCATTCTACTTCCATTTTCAATTCGGGTTTCAAGTGTTGTGTGTGCGTGCGCGTGTGCCTGTGTGTGTGTGTGTGTGTGTGTGTGTGTGTGTATGTATGTGTCTGTATACCTAGCCAATGTCGTCGAGTGTGCGTCGCTACAGTGACGGATATGCTCGTCGAGGAGGAGGCGGCGGCGGTGGCACGGATTATCGTCGCCACAGCGGCGGCGGCGGCGGTGATGACGGCGATTTTGGCCAGTCTTATAGGCGTCAGATGGGCAACGGAGGCGGTTACCGCGGCCGCGGCGCCGGTTACTCGTACCGCGGTGGCGGCGGCGGTACTGGTTACCGCAATGGCATGCCCATGGACAATGGTCGCTTCAGGTAAATGCAGATGGACAATGTCCCTGCGCACTGGCAAGCATTGTACAAGCAAATCAAGCGCAAGACGCAATGAGATAGAACGAGAGAGAGAGTGAGAGACAGAGATTGAGTGAGAGAGCAAAAGACAGACAAAGGCATGAATTTTCTTGTATGTTTGTGTGTGTGTGTGTGCTGGTTCATCGTGTGCGTCGTGCCAGTCAAGAATGTATATGTAGTGACCATTGTTGAGGCGTTGAATGCGTGTGAAACAGCATGAGCGAGAGATGGTAAGATAGAATGACTGATACAGCCGCCTCACCGCCATACTAGCCACAAATCTCTCTAATTTGTCGTCATTTGTGACATAGGCATGGCGGCGTTCATTGACTGTTCTCTATGTGACAATACTTTGAGCTATGATCATTGACAGGTGGCTGAGTCATAGCCGCTGCTACGGTGATGGTTATGTGGTCGTGCTAGCATTATTCCATTAAACGTTAAAGGCCTAATTGACGGCTGCTACACGGGAAGAAGTCGAAGCTTATGAACACACAGGTGTGTCCCGTGGAGCTCGCTGCCACAGCAGAACCGACCCTCTCCACGCTATGGCGCCACAAGGACGAAATAAGTATTAGATAGGGCCACCTCCCCAGAATGCATGACACAACACATGACTGATATCTGGTGCCATTTACTGCTGGGTGGACAGGGACTGTTAGATTATAGAATTCGCTCAAGAAATACCGCTCATCCGGGTTTCGAGCCACGGACCTCTCGCTTGTGAGGCGGGTGTGCTAACCACTACACCATAGTCCACGATTGACACGTTGCACAGTTGATGATGAAATGTTTACACGCTCAACAATTCCAGACGGTGAGATTATCAGTTACGAAACAGTCGCTGCCAAATGCCAAAAATCAAACAATACAAAACAACAACCAAAAATCAGCAAAATATCTATTTGATAACCCTTATTTGTATAAGAGGTTGAATATCGTCTATGCTTGGTGCAAGAACGTTTGTTATAGCCACTGCAACACTGAATTATTGTGAGTGTTTGCAACTCATTTTCAATCGCAATGCAAACAGGTAACACACGCACTCACACACACGCACACAGAACTCTCACTGTGACGTGATCTGACTGTATGGTCTGTAAGGAGTCAGTACCGGGCGATTATTGGCGTCCGTCATGATATCACGAACGGAGCTTGTTATAGGTGTGTGTCGTTGACCAGGCGTTTAGCGCCAGCAGGGCCGGTCGTACACACATGCCGGCGACACAGCCACAAAGGATGGCCTCGTGTAGCGTACATGATGATATCACACAGCATGCGTCATCGTCAAGACTTGTGACGTCAGCAGCTATGTCCAGGCTGGTGCTACGTCGGCCGGCGTTCGTGCCAGGTGTTCAGTGATGTTCGCTGCTGTTTTCTGCTGGTGTCTTCTTGAGAAGAAAAAGAACAACCGCACTACAGGAGGCGGACTGCGCTAGCATTCTCGTCGCTGCGTGCAAATATTGTTCAGTGCATTGTCGCTTTCACGACGTTGTGATTCGCAGAGTCGTGCGTGCTTGTGAGAACTGTCTTTGTGAGTTTGTCTTTGATTTGCGCTCATCATTATTGGATATGTTGTATTCCTGTGTGTCACTTGTGTTCCATTGTTTCACCAATAAGACGGTGTCACAGCGCACTAACACTTTTATCTCCTCTCAAAAGCATCGGCTTTCAGGCCTACAGAGGAGGTGTACATTTGCGTCCTTTTGTAGATCACACCTTGACGTGTCTCGTGTTGTTGATGTCAAATCCAGGTGTTGATTGGATGATTTAAAGGAGCATTTGATATGAAATTCATTTCATTTTATGAAAATAGGTTATTGTATTCCTGTGCGTCAACTGTTTCTGCTTTATGCTACTGTTTGCCGTTTCTTCGACGTCTGTTTGTGTGTGTGTGTGTGTGTGTGTCAAGTTGTATGTTGCTATAATTGGTTTCACTTGGATGTTGTGCGGGAATGTGTTATCTCATATGATCAAATAACATTGCGGCTCTTATGCGTTGATTAAGTGAGTTTTTCTGTTGGTCTTATTCGGTTATCACACCTGTGTCTTTGACTGCACTGTTCCGGCGTTATGATCCATTCTATGGGCACTTGTGTTTGGTGGATGTTGCCTTGTATGTCGCAGTGCATAGTGCGTGCCTTCTACCCTGGTATGTGTACCTTGTACCACAATAACAGTGTGTGTGTGTGTGTGCGGTATTTTCAGACCGAAATCGCACATGACTGGAAAAATGGATAATGTGAGTACCAATTTCATCCTGTGACAAATACTTGTCTGCCTGTATATGTGTATGTGTATATATTGTTCATTGTACAGTACTACATCTCAGGACTTTATATACGAGCTTGTTGATCTGTACAATTGTGCTTTGTATGGAAGTTTGTATGGCAATGTTTTCATGTACTCGCAGGTCATGTATTTTCCACAGACTGTCACTGGATAATATAAGCCAGTGGTTGCCAACTTCTAGGTCGCGACTCAAATTTGGGTCGTCAATCGATTCTATTAGGCCGCTAAAATTCGTAGAAGATAATTATTTTGACACCAAAATATATTAGATACAATTAGATACGGTAATAATTGAAATGTCCAATGTTTTGGCATATCTAGAGATTCCAGCAGACTTTGATTAATTCTGATTTGATTAAGCAGACAATGATTAAATTGAATTATTAAGATTGAAAGCGCAATGATAACATATATAGACAATTAGTATGTCTATGCCTGGGTCGCACAGCTTGATATGTGCAAAATTTTGACTCCGCCAAAACAAGGTTATTAACCACTGGCTTTATCAATGTGTATGCTTGTGGTGCTTTTTGTGTTTGCGTATCTGCTGGTGCATTTGTATATTACCTTGTGTTTGTTTCTGTATATGCCCATGTATGTGTTAGTTTGCATGTGTGTGTGTGTGTGTGTGAGCGCTTTAGAAACGTTTGAGTGTAAATGGCGATAAAGATGTAATCGTGTACTGTACTGTGTTCGTGTGTGTGTGTGTCAGGTGCCGCGTTCGTTCATCCCACTGCGCTGTCCACACTGCAAGAAACAATGTCCCACGTTCGCCTCGTATCGCAGCCACCAGCGCAGCGTGACGCACATGACGGCCATGCGGCGTTTGGTGACGCGTCTGCGCACCGAACTGACGCGACTGCGGCAGGCGCAGGGCGAGAGCCAGCAACAGCTGGAGGACAAGCACGCGGCGGCGCTGGAGGAGGCGGCCGGTGGCGGCGAGGAGGGCGAGCAGGCGGCCGACGAGTTTCACAAGCAGGCGCCCGAGTTCTGTGGCCTCTGCAAACTCTCCTACCGGGTGCGTTGCGCCGCCACACAACACCGCATCTGTGTCGATTTGTGCGTGTGTTTGCGTATGTCTCAACTAAGGCACATCTGTTTGGCTTTGAGTGTGTTTGTGGAATAGAGGAAGAAAATGAGGAATTATCACGGGAAATGGAGTTAAGAGATGAACTATTTCTCTGCGAAATGTGTCATCATGACAGAAAAATGATTGAATGCAAATTGAAAATATCATACTTGGGATGAAAACGATACCTAAGTGTATTTAGTAGTACGGTGAGGATCCGGGTCACGGCACCAATGAAGCGTTGTTATCTGGGCTGTCAGATGAAACGTTGCTTCTGTATGCTCGTGTATTATTCGGGGAAGAACCTCTTCTCGTCATGTGCCGCGATAAACCTCTGTCTCTTTAACCGGCTCCAAAATCTCTCACGGGCGAAACAATATTCACACGTGATTGATGGGGTGATTACAGCATCCAGAACTGTGTGTGTACGCAAGCACGTGACACAATATTCATATATGAACGAATATTTGATGTGGATGGTTACAATGTCTCGGGTGGTGTGTAGGATGCTAGTTCACGCTCATTATACAATGCAATCAGATCATTATCAAAGCGTATACTATGTCACTTCAAAAGGAAAATTAGCACAAACAGATTGAGCCAGGAGTATGTCACTCTTATATTTGTGTGTGTGTGTGTGTGTGTGTGTGGCAGGAGATTGACGGTGTGAAGCACGAGGAGTCCGAGTGGCACTTGAAACAGAAGAGCTACCATAACCCGTCGTGTAAGCTGTGTGGCACCAAGTATCCGTCGCGCATCGCCTACGAGATACATATCGCATCGCTCACGCATCTCCAGAAACTGGTGGGCTCATACGCCTATCAGTGTGTGTGTCTGTGTATATGTTTGACTTGTGATATTTCAGAGGTGTATTTGATCGTATTGACCGGCACTGAATAATAAGTCGTGTAGGTAATTGTTTTCTCGCTCAATTTGTGCTCCAATTGTGTGTGTGTGTCGTAGAGTCGCGCCGATAAGGTCGACGAGAAGGCGGGCGAGACTGCCGATTTCAACCGTGGCGACTTTCTCACGCTGGACGAGGTGGGCGACGTGGACGGCGCGGCTGACGAGGCGGCTGGTGGCGGCAGTGATGCGGCCACTGGTGGCGCCACCACTGGCCACCACAAACGCAAGACAGCCGGCGGCAGTGGCGGCGTGGCTAAGAAACGCGACGTCTCCATGAGTGCCACCAAGCAACTGGCCAAGCTGGGCGTCTATGACGGCAAATGTGCTGTCGGTATGTCTGTCTGTCTGTCCTTGTGTGTGTGTGTGTGTGTGGCATGTACACTTGTGTTTACAAGCCCGTACACAGATGAATGGCACTAGAATATGTGTGTGTGTGGTTGTCTACACAGCTAGTACGTGCGTTTTATCTAGGGAATTTCATGTGTGAGTTTCTCCTGATTTAAACGGCTTGCATTTAAGTGGTAATACGAGTCAACGATGTTATCAACCATTGTTTCATACACCCTGTATATGTATGTTTGTGTGTGTGTGTGTCAGCGTCTGACTACATGCGCAAGACGGAGGTGTACCACTGCGACTTGTGCGACATCTATATCAAAATCACCAACAAGATCGGCGCCGTGCTGGCCAAACACTGCATGGGCAAGAAACATCACGACAACTACCGACGTCGTCTCACTCGCCTCGCTGAACAGGAACAACAACAACAGCAGGCGTCCGTACAACAGGTGCCTGGCACGAGTTTCACTGTCTGTCTGTGTGTATGTGTGTTTGTGTGTGTGTGTGTTGGAGTCGTGCATTGCAGAAGTAGTCACTTGCCGGAATTGCGTGAATAGAACACTGTTTCACAAGTGCGACATTCATCATTGTTTATCAGTCACTTTCCTTTCTCTTTCAAGACATTTCAAAATTTAGTTCAGTATTTTTGTAGTTCGGGATGAATTAGGCTCGAAAGGAATGTCTGCTGTGTGTCATGAATGACAACTTTTGGATTCACTTCAGAAGTGTGAAACGAATGCTTAGAGCTACTTCTGAAGCTGTGTGTGTGTGTCTAGTTTATTGTGTATTTTTCCGGTCGTCCACTAGAAAGAGCTCAGTCCACTTGTGCTCATATCAAATCAATGTTGGCTGATGATAATGTTGTTCTCTTGTTGACCTCGCTGTCTTCTCATTGCAACTGGCTGCATTTATACCGGCATATTATTCATTATATCTCTCATTCATCCTGATTTCCCGCGTCTTCCTCGTGTCCTCCATTTACTTCTTGTTTGTCCTAGCAGGTCAGTGTCATGTGTGTGTGTGTGTCGGTGTGTTGGCAGGCGAGTGTGATCCTGGACGAGGACGATGATGACGTCACCATACTGGCAGACGACCAGCAGATGGTCGCCGGTACTGCAGTGTCGGACGACGGCCAGGTTCATCATGACACGACCGGTGCTGATGACACTGTCACTGACTCAGCAACACAGCCACGTGATGATGATGATGATGATGATGACGGTCGCGACGTGGATGATGAGCATGATGTGATGCAGGTGGGTGGTGAGGCTCGTATTGTGCGCGGTACCGTAGACAATGGTGCTGCTAGCTCACCAGCCACCACCAGATCACCAGCCACACGACTAAACAAGGTACCTGTCTATCTTCTCGCCTCTTGTCCTGCCCTTTTCTCTCTGTTCTGTTATTTGGCTTTGTTCTTTTTCTCTTGTTTTATCATGTCTTCCTTCTGTCATATTCTTCAATTCCCTCCGTTTTCTCTTTCTGTCTATTTTCTTTACGTGGTTTTCACATTATTGCAGTGTTCTGATTTTGAGTGAATAAAACAGTTTGCAGTTGAAGTACTTTCTTACACTATGTTTATCCGTGTGTGTGTGTGTGTGTGTGTTTGTTAGCAGGGCGATGGTGTGGAGGAGAAGGGTGGCGTGACTCGTGTGGTGCGTGCCACTCGCAGTGGTCGAGCCGGACTGAAATCCGGCGCTGGCGGAGGAGGAGGAGGAGGAGGTGTTAGAGCCGGCAAAACCGCGACGGCCGTCTCTGCTACTGCTGCAGGCACCGACGTCAACAAGACGGACGACTCGAAGACGTCGGCGGCGGCGACGACGGCTGCGTCCAGCGCCTGGGAGGCAATGGACGACAACTTCATTCTGGGAGACGATCAGGATGACGGCAAGGAGGATTGAAACTCTCTCATCTACTCTGATTCTCTGGTGTTCTCTGTTTTCTGAAACTGTTTCTCTGGTATTCTCTGTTTTCTGAAACTGTTTCTCTGGTGTTCTCTGTTTTCTGAAACTGTTTCTCTGATGTTCTCTGTTTTCTGAAACTGTTTCTCTGGTGTTCTCTGCCGTTCTCTGGTCAGCTAACAGTCTCTGGTTTTCTGGGATTCTCTGATTAGCGAACACCTTCATTCTCTGGCGTTGTCTGATTATCTGACTCTGATTTTCTGATTAGCAAAAACACTCGGGTTTTCTTATGTTTCCTGTGCTCGTGTTGAAAGCTTGTTGGTTATCGTTTGTGTTAACGCGAGGCCACGATGTATCCGTGTGATCGTGTTGTCTGCGTGTTCTCCGTCGACGTTTCAGAGGTTCATTTGTGTGTGTCAGTGTCTGCTAGTTGGGTGTATCACTTCATTGCTGACTGGGTTGCAAGTCACCACACTGTATTGCAGCACGTCTATGTATCTGTTTGTGTGTGTTTTGCGGCAATACACCAATCTACACGGTTGTTTTTCTATGCGGGTACAGTGCAGAAAATGCACACCAAGCGAACGAAATTTAATCATGAATTAATCGGCGTAAAAAAATGCGCTGTCATTTGTACATGTGTGGATTTGGATGGTATGGTGTGGAAGGCCTGCTTCTATCGGAACTAATTTCATTGCTGGACTGTGCCAGTATGTGTGTATGTGTGTGTGTGTGTGTGTGCGTTGGGCTGCACTTTCGTCTGATATCCGAGCGCATTGATTTCACGTCGCTTTCCTGTCTTGATCGATTTGCTTGTGTGTTTGTGTGCGACTTGGGTCGCTATGGCAACGCATTGGTGATTTGGCACGCAACCACACTGCGTTGTTTTGGCAGGCAATGGCGTCGCTTGGTTGGGCTTTCTTCAACATGACGTTGATATTGTGTTGTCTACAGTGGCGGTGCCAGGATTTTCCGATAGGGGGCTAAGAAAAAGATGTTGGGTCTTGGCGAAACATGAGGAACTACACTAGAAATGTTCTTGGTCAGGATTTCTAAGATTGTCTTGGGACATTTTAGCAGTTTCAGTGCATCCAACTCCCCCTCCTTGATGCTGCTACTGGTTGCCTGTTAACTTATGCCTGTCTGTCGTTGGTCAATGTTGAATGGGAACACGGTGGAAATATATGCTTATTTCACCGGAAACGTTTCACCTTTTTTTCTTTTTTCAATTTACCCTTATTTTTTATTACCGTAGACCAAATTCTATGGTTTTTATGCAATGCATTCAGATTACGGACCAGATGTTTCTCATGAATCTCAGCGAAAATTAAGCTAAACGCCTGGTTAAAAAGATGAGGCCGAATTTCCTATTTACAATTTGCAATCTCGTATTTCATTTGGGAACACAGTGTTGTTTGTCAGGCTCGTCAGGTTTGACACGATGTCGCACATACAATAACACGATGCCACAGGAACAAATGGTTCGTGTACGAACCATCCACGGCACAATCACATCATGACACAGACACGTGGCTGCATTGCGCATATTATACTGTGCTTCTGACCGGCTCCACGACGTGGCGCGACACGTGGAACTCAGTTGGATCAGATATCACTTTATCTACATAACTGCACAAGTAGAACACACAAATCTGCTGTAAAAACTCATTGCACAAGCTGTATTTGCTTCTTCTCCACCAGCTGATTGTACGCTTTGGACAGGTTTGAAACCACTGACATTGTCAAAGTCATAGCACGTGTTCTTGGGCTTGATGGAAGTCTTAGCTTCGAGTAGAACATAAGTTCCATGAATCTCACGCTCCTGAATGAGTGTTTGAGCCCTCAAACTCGTCAAGGTGTTCGCTGCTTGGTGTACAATGTGTATTCACCACATGGTTGTACTCCGGAAAGCTATTTGGAATCTTCATTCGAATTTGCGCTATATTTTACCAGTTATTTGCCTTGCTTGCTTATAGTTTGCAACATACGTGTATGTGCTCATATACCTATTCAACCTCCCTTGAAAATTGCCTCGATCCGCCACTGCACAACAGTTGCATACAACTGGCAGAGCCGTAGCAACCGCCCCCCATACCCCCCGGCCGGGGGGAGCCCCCGAGTGCTGAGGGGCCCCGTTGCTTCACGTATGACATTAAAATTTATCATATTATGTATAGACTTTACCTTTTTGCTGAGATGTTTTCACCTGAGCTTGTATTATGTGATTATGTATAATAAATACATTCATTATTTGATGACATATTTATAATGGGGGCCCCAAGTTCTGCCTTCGGGGGGCCCCAAGTGTTGCCTTCGGGGTGCCCCAAGTGTTGCCTTCGGGGTGCCCTAAGTGTTGCCTTCGGGAGGGGCCCCAAGTGTTGCCTTCGGGGGGGGGGGCTCATGAGTCCTCGCAACGGCTCTGACAACTGGTGCTGGCATTTGCTCTTGTCTTTCTGTCAATTCAGGCGTTTAAAGTCTATTTGTCTAAGTCCACTTGTTTGACGCACCCAAATATCACCATCCAGGGTCATGTGGGTTTGCGTCCATTTTTCTTCATTGTACAAGTTTACGATCACAGAGCGTCAATCAACGCCTCACGCGTCACAAACAGTCCGTCAACTCTCTTGTACCCTGCGACATTTCGTGTTGCATTTAGAGAGTATGTATAAGCGGCGCCAGGAGTTTTCCGGTAGAGGAGCTAAGGAAAAAGATGCGTGTTTGGCGAAACACGAGGAAATACACTCCAAATGTTCTTGATCAGGATTTTTGGGAGGATTCAGAGACTTTTGCGGGGTTTCAGCCCTCCAAGTCCCCCTCTTGGATCCGCCACTGATGCAGAGTATGATGCGTGTTCTTTATGCCTGTTACAGCTCCGACTTTTTTGTTATCATCTTGTCGATGACTCGATAACGTTCTATGTCCACTTGTGTAAATAATAATCGATGTGTACAACTAGCGATACTTGCCCGTCGATTGCACACGTGTGTGTGTGTGTGTGTGTATGTATGGCCTAATTGACCGATCATTTATTGATAATCTTGCTGACACCAAATGTTTGTAGCTTGGTTCGGTTGACAAGTCCTGAATGTCAACCATCGTCCGACTTGTTGCTACGCACACACACACACACACACACATCACTTCCATAATTTCAAATGCAAAGGCAAGGAGCGAAAATATATTGGGACTGTCGATAAATTGATCTATAGGTTTGGTTTTCGGTTGGCAATGCAGTATTTGCCAAATTTTGCGATATTTTTCGTCATTCTGTTGTCCACGCTCACAAGTCGAAACACGATCTATTTCAAATCACCAGACATATTCCATGAAAATTGCCCGTAGCTGGATAGCTATGGATTCGAAGGATTGAAATCTTTTATCACACATTTTAACTATATGTCTTAATTCAGCTTTTCTTTTTGCTCGCATACACACAATCTTCTTTGTATATTTGTCATTTACAGCTGACTTTACTTGAGAAACAGTGCGTTTGGTGCTGTAAATATTTATCACCTGAGAGGGTAGCTACGAACGTCACATTTTAAGAGTGGTATACATTGGGATGTCTAAACATGTACAAATTTAGGTGGAAGCTTTGTCATCAGCGAGGTCTCCAGCTTTTCTTCTTCACTGTACGGTTTCCTTTTAAAGAGCGGCTTAGACACACAGTTGGGGCTTTATTGCTAGCTGGTCGGGTGCATGCTGCAACAACTGGATTGCCGTGTAGATCTGGTCGCTGTCATGATGTTTGTGTCAGAGATTACTCCGTCAACTCAGTGCCCCATTCCTCCGTTCATGGGCTGGTCCAGAAGTTCTGACTGGAGGAGGGGGTAAATTGACTATACTGTGTTGCATGCGACCAGATACAGCAATCATATCCAGGTCTCCTAACTAAGCGTACTCGCATGCTTGAGTGCTAGCGTACATGATACATATAATTCAGTAGTTTGAGGAAGACACAAAGTTCCATATAATTTGACTGAAGTGTCTGGTTGGCTAGGGGGAGCATGATCCGCTGCCTGTCCATTCTCGGCCCGCCCATGCCTGATCTGCTGTTCTTGCTCTGATGATGTCTTACAGTTGACCTCGTCGCTGCAGCAATGAGGCGATCCACACACATGCGCATTTACACACACACACACACATACACACAAGCAGGCACAACCGGTCATAAGTACACAACGTGACTGGTGATAACGAGTGACACACACACACACACGTGTTGAACGATGCTATCTCATGGTCAAACACACAAAATGGCTGCTTGGGCGTAGTTGATGTAGTGGTGCGTCATAGTGGTGGACGCTTGTGACAATATCGGCGATATGAGCAGAGTGCAGCAGTTACTCACCATGTTGATGGCTTAGTTTTTTACGCGTGTCGTTTTGAGAAATTGTTCATGGAAATTATTTCAGTAAACACAGATTATCAGCATGTCTTCTATTCTTGCATATCATATTCTCCTGTTCGATCACAACCAGCGGATTGTGATGAAGCTATCATCATTGTGATGAAATGATCATAATCGTGATGAAGTTACCATCATCGTGATGAAACTATCATTGAATGAAGCTATCATCATTGTGATGAAATTATCATCATCCTGATGAAACTATCATTGGATGAAGCTATCATCATTGTGATGAAGTCCATCATCAATCATCTCTTTGGTAGAGCCAGTCATTGCGTGTATTGTTGGTCTCTGAATTAATCACCTTACCTGTTCGATTGGCTGAATCAACTTGGCTTTGAGGTGTAGGCGACCCACACCAAGCTCGAGCCACAATACATGTGCCGATAGTTTCAATTGATAACCGGAGATGAGTGATGGCATTTCAGCAAGAGGGCGGGCTCGAATTGCTCACACAACACGTGGGCGATGTGGTGTTGTCTGAGCGACTGTTTGCGACAAGAAAACCAACAACATCGGCAATATCTCAAATATCTTATCTTATGCGTGTGTGTGATGTTATGTGTGAGTCTCTCTCTCTCTCTCTCTCTCTCTCTCTCTCTCTCTCTCTCTCTGTGTGTGTACGTTTACTAATGCCGCTTACATAAATGTGACCGGATGTAAATATTTTTATTTTTATTTTGCTCGACTGTGCCAAGAATGCTACAGCTCAGCTAGGATGAAATCGTATCAGTGGTATAGAAAAATGAGATTATTTGTGATTATGGAAGTTCTTCTAGAAAAGTGTCTCGTTACCTTTTTTCTCTGATTACCCACTTCTTAATGAGCCAATTTCTCATAAATAAATTCGGTTGTTTGACTGGAAATGAACTAATATGTATTGATAAAACACACATTTGTCCTTGTGTCCTATCTTTAATTCCCCGCTTGGCGACCCCTTCCATTTCCCACAAGAGGCAATTGTTCACGGGCTACTGATCATTGATCCAGAAGGTTACTTCATCATGGTACTGATGTAACAATTGGTGTTGATTAGAGTCCAAACTAGGGGGATAGCGACCTCAAGTCATAATTACTTAATGCTGGCTCAGTTGGTCAAGTATAGTGACCCTCAGTCATTTCTGTCCAATCAAATAAGAATATACCACTATGAAGAGTATATTACATATGTCATAACAGAGAACACTTGTTGCATCATCCGTAGATAGTGTTAGACATAGATCAGCCCTAGGCAAGTGCACGTACCAACACACACTGTTATTGATATTCATTCAACAAAACTGTTCCAAACATATTCAGTAGAATTTTCGGGGGATACAATTACATTACGGTTCCCTAAAACTCCTTCCCCAATCAAATTCCTGGGGGCTATGCAACCCCCCATATCCCCCGGGGACTACGCCCATGGATGAAACCACATTTTCTTCACTTTTTCACTCCAATTCACTCACCTGCCAGGCCAACAATTAAAGCTATATGACATCACATATGTAATATATATGTAAATTAAAGATGTATGGCATCACAAACTGTACAAATATAGAGATATAATACCGGTAAATTTGAGAGACCAACATACTCCGATAGTAGAGGAGGATCAGAGTCGTAGAAACTTCCCTCCAGACACCCCAGCTGGTGGATCCCGAGTGTTGCCCGGATCCGTGCTTCGGTGCTACACGCATGGTATGAACCTTTATCATAAAGTGACGCATAAATCTCCCCAGCTTAATGGAGACGGAGGAGCTGCTCGTAACTGCATTTTCCCATAGTCGCACCTCTATCATAATAGTTATATTTTTAATGGGGACCCCAAGTATTGTCTTCGAGGGGCGTAAAACCTCGCATCGGTTCTAGTATGTATTATGTGCTGTGGTAGCAAGCAGAACCAATTACCGTTCAGCGTGTGGCAATGAGAAGAAAAGGAGGTGACAGGAACTAAGGCAGACTGGAAAAGAGAGAGAAGGGAACGGATTAAGCCTAGAATCTCCTTTTGTGCCGCGCGGATGGCACGGCGGCAGTACTCTTATTAATCCCCCAACTGCGTGGTTAAACATGGAACGCCATAATCCAGCCTGCACTGACACGTTCTCTCGCGAACAGGTTTATCATTGAGTGTGTGTAGCGTGAAGACAAGCTAGTAGATAATCGAGATTATTTTTGACATGTCATAGTGTTGACGTTTGGCGGCAGGGTGTGTGCATGTGGCTCGTTGATATCGGTAGTAGCGATGTCTTTGCAGGCGCACACACACACGCGCACACACACATCCACTCACATTATGATCGGCAGATCACTGAAGTGAAGCGATCAAGGACAGTGTGAAGAGTGCATCTGCCCTGAGGGGCGGCGCCTGAAGCTTTGGTGTCGGTGGAAGCGCGTGTCACGTGCAAATATCAACCTCTGCCTTGAAAAATTTCTGCGTTTTAGCTGTCAGCTCAGTGGTTCTCAACCTAATTGGAGATACTGAACCCCACAAGTTTCATATATGCATTCATTGAACCTTTTATGTTTGAAATATTATAAGAAACAGCACCAATCACGTACGATCAAGACAGTCACACAAGTAGGCTACTACTGAGTGGACCGAGTTGTTTGCAGCACATATATTAAGACCAAGCGATGTGGCGTGATTAACTGCAGCCAATGATTGCTAAGCAGAGCTTGATGTCACGAATCATACACGAATGGGTGAACCAAGCCGCCGAACCGCTGAAACTGACTCACCAACACTCTGGGGTTCGATCGAACCCAGGTTAAGAAGCGCTGTGTCAGCTATACCATTATAAGGTTATATGGTCCCTGATTAAACTACCTGCGCACTGACAGCAGGCTTAGCTGTTAAAGTGTGTGTGTGTGTGTGCGTGTGTGTCCTTGTCAGAGGCATTGTACGGTGATATCTCCTACGACGTTGCAATGGTCACTTAGAAGAGGTCATCAAGAATATGTTGTATATGATCTAAATTGTGAGTTTATATGTTGAATTTTAATGTAAAGTATACTGACGCTTCTATGTTTGTCTGCGTTGTAGACAATCGTTGCGCAAAGCGTGGAAGAGGGACTAAGTGTACCGTTGGTGTTATGTTTCAGTCATTTTGTCATTGTTCTGTATAATAAAAATGGGACGTGTGTTGAGATTGGTATGCCTATTTTATTAGCTGAATAATTTTCAAATAATCGCACAGGCCGCGGGGTCTAACACTTAGACCAGCGATACACAGGACACAAGTGTCATCATATCTGAGCAAATCAATACATTACAAAAAGCGGACTTCTCCTAGCTGAATACTGCGGCATTGCAGGGCGCTCGTTTAATGTGTACTAGGGAAAACTAATGGAAAACTAAATTTTTACTGAAAATATACTGTAATACATTAATAATATATTAATAATACATTATACATGAAAATACATTAATAATACATTATACATGAGAATACATTAATAATACATTATACATGAAAATACATTAATAATACATTATACATGAAAATACATTAATAATACATTATACATGAGAATACATTAATAATACATTATACATGAAAATACATTAATAATACATTATACATGAAAATACATTAATAAATAAATGTTAATCAACCTGAAATTGAACAGCTTGAAAATATATAGAGATAACGCTAGAGCGGTAGCGAAGCGGTATCTCTATATATTTACTGTATATTATGTGCGCATGAAGCCGGCCTATTGGAATGACAACGATGAAACGATACTTTTTTGCATGCAAAATCGACAAAAATACACTCTGCGGTCCTCACTTTATCCGGGGCTTAAAATTTCTCACAGTATCTTGTTGACATTTTTCCAGGATGTATTTTATGCTTGATATGTTGACATTGCATATTCCGTTGGTATTTGAAGAAATCCCCCATGCGAACCTCCAACCTGAAATTTTGTGTTTTTTTCATGTAAATTTCAGCATATTCTTCATTTATCGCAAATTGCTAATTTATACATTCCACGTTTTAATAATCACGCTTACATAATTTAAACAAGTCACGTTTTATCCAATAAATGTGAGTATTAAATGCAGTTATAATATTCAAATGTTTTCACCAAATTTCCTCATCGTTGTCGATCGTTCCAATTGTATTCAAGGCTGATACTCATAAAAAAACCTCAAAACCAACAATTCACTTGCATAACATATTTTCAATCACATTGCACACTTGGGAATAACTGTGTCGCATACAGATACCTCCCACAGAGCCATGCTGTATTTTCTTATATCGTCCTCTCAGTATTTCTCGTGAACGCCGTGTTTCGTGTAGCTATAGAAACCGACCAATAGGAATACTCTTGTTGCTCACTCTTCCGTACACTCACCAGCCGATAATCAGATACAAACACACAAACACACTCACACATACATACACACGCGCACATGCAAGTGCACAGCACACAAACACACACACACACACATATGTATATATACACACAGCGAAAGCTCGTCCTATGACCCGTATTGACCTGTGTTTGTGTGAGTGTGTGTGTGTGTGTGTCACGCGTCTGACCTTAAATGGGCATGGCTTGGTCGCAGGGATTCGCAGGGCAGAGCGAGTGTAAGTGAATGACAAATAATAACAGCAGTGTGCAAAGCACCGACGCAATGACTCCAAAACGGCTTTGCTCGACGGCATATTGTTGATCATATTTCCACAACACACACACATACTCTCTCTCTTTATGTCTGTGCTAGTGTGTTTCCCGCTGGCTCACTTGGAATCACTGGATGGACGCAAGAAAGTGAGAGTGAAACGGTTTCACCGCTTCACCCGTTCACTGTAGCCGCCCGTCTTGTGCTTGCTCTGCCCGTGCGTCTTCACGCCAACCATGCACATGTAGCAAACACACAGACACACACACACACACACACACAACACACGCTCACACACTGACACGTAAACACACATCTGAAATTTCCGTCGTGATTTTTTCTGTTTATCATCGAGTCAGTTCATTAGATATTGATCCAATCGCATAGCCAACACGTGAAATTGTACAATGCACATGCCATTCACGAAATTTACTCGATAATTTGGCCCGAATTTCAGTACACACACACAGACACACACGCACGCACGTGTGTGAGTGTATGTACAAAATAGCCAATACACAAACGTGCGTGGGCGAGGCATTCGGCTAGTGACGTCACCACATGACGTCATAACATGTCCAGGTGAGGCGACACCATCGTTTGGGCGGCCGTCGCTCGGGCTGCTGTTGCACAAGTGAAACGCACCTCGTCAGTGTTGGCGGTGTGCTGCTACGCTCCTCTCTGCGACCTCACACTGTGCGTCTAGTGAAAACACAAGTGTCGACTCACGTGTGTGTGTGTGTGTGTGTGTGTGTGTGTGTGTGTGTGTGTGTGAGAGAGTGGGTGCATGAGTGTGACAGAGTGCGGGTGGAGTTGGTGATCGGTGGCCAGATACAGCTCAATGGTTGGCAAGCGAGTGCTGCGATCTGGCAAATGGGTGCAAGAGGAGAGCCGGACGTCGTGCGAAACGAGGGTGCACAAGCTGGAAGTGCAGTCTTGTTCGTCGACCAAGGTCTCCGGCAAGACCAAGGGATTCAAAGCTGCAGTGACAACAACTCCGACCAAGGCCAAATCCAGCGAAGATGTTCAGCAGGGTAGAAAAGTGGCGGCTGCTGGTAGTTCGGGACGCAGGTCCGACGTGAAAAAGCCGACCGAGAAACATGACATTGGCAAAGATATGACCAAGCGACCGGCTAGAAACAAAGGTGGTCGTGTTGTCACAAAGAAGAAGATGAACGCTGAGGACTACGTATCAGAGAAGAATGTCTCTGAGGTGCAGTCGGGCGTGGCTCAGTCACACAGATCACCGGATGAAACGTTTGTGATTAAAACTGAAGTTGCACATGAAGAGCAGATAGAAACCGAAAGTGTGGAGGAGTGCGTATCTCGTTCTCATCAGATCATCAAACAGTCATCACAAGAGCTGGCATGTCTCGACCATCCTACGACAACAGATTCTGCTGCAACTGTGCAAAGTATGGATATGTTGGAAAAGGATTCCTCAAGCACCACCTTGACGCGTTCACAACATCGATCAGAGAGTGCGACTGAGATCAGAAGCGAGGAATATTCTGAAGAATGGCAAAGAGATTCATCTACATTTAGGTCCACGTGCAAGGATGAGATTGATGCAGCTGCTGTGAAGAATGACGCGGCCATTGAAAAGGTATCCTCGCTGGTGAGAGAGCACATGAAACAAAACGAATTACTTGACTCTAAGGATGGTAATTTTCCTTCAAACCAGAGTCATACAACCAGCAGTGTTATAGAGACATCGGATTCATCTAATTTTCATTCCACCAAATTTTCTGAAAGTTCATTCCAAGAATCTTCTTCGTTCCTCCTTCACGAAATTGGCGCGAATGAGACAAGGAGTCACGATGAACTGCCAGTGAAGTCCAGCTACTCCACGTCTGCGGCAACAGATTTTCAAGAGCAAAAGAACTCAGATCGGCATATGGTAGTCAGCGAAGCGTTCCTGACTGTTGGCTCCGGCAATGATTCAACTAAAAATGAGTCAATCCAAAAACACACAGCCACAGATATGGAAAGGGGCGCCGATGAATTCCACCACAACAACAGCACCGTCGTCCACAGCGAACAACGCCAGCTGGAAGATATTCAAACGACGAGCCAGAAGATGATCGAAGTGACAGAAACTCAGCGCATGCTAGATGACAAAGGTGGAGGACGACCTGATACGAAGACAGACTTCAACACGAGTCGCACAGGACACACCCAGCTTGATGAACCAAAGCGTGCTCGATGTATCTGCGAAATCTGCGAATGCGGGTAAGTGTGCTTTAGTTTGAATTGTGTTCAATTCTTCTGTTTCTGGCACATGATTTGCCTTATCAGGATTTTCCTAGCGATTGTTTTGCACACGAGTGACTAGGGTTCATCATCATCATATGTATTTGGTCACACAAAGTGTAAAAACACCTTATAACAATACACTAAGTTCAATGTAGTTCAATGTATAACAATACACTAAGTTCAACAATACACTAAGTTCAACAATACACTAAGTTCAACAATACACTAAGTGGTCGGGCACAAAGAGACCATGACGGTCTATGGTTGTTTATGTTAGCCTATATACCGAGGTATACGCTGAGGCTAATGTAGTATTCTAATCACTCCTTACAGTGGCGGATTCAGAGTACAATTTTGGGAGTGGCTGATTTCTTTGGGGGGCTGAATTTCGCGGGCGATCAGTCATGTGCATTCATCATTATGCAACGTATTTGCAGTAATACTTATATATACAAATTCTACATAAATATTTTTTGACCTCTTAGTGAACTTCTTGTTTATGACGAGTTGATAGAAACATTTGAAAGGGATTTAGCCCCCTGAGCCCCCCCCCCCCCCCACCTGGATCCGCCAGTGATTCCTTACAAGGAACGCGGTCACAAATTGATGTCCCAGTAGCCGGAACTGAATGCCATCATTCCTATGAAACGTAATCTATATACGGACAATTGTCCCTAAACTTTTCTACCAAAATATTGTCGTTATAAATCATGGTATACTGAATCATGGTATACTATACTGAAACTTGTTCTTTAGGATAAATAAAACTTTGACAAACTGAATTTTCATACCCTGAAATAGCTGTGGCCATCAAGCCCACCATGCGAGATATGGAGCATAATTTAGGATTAAAATATGCGCTTAATGGCCGGGATCTACGCTACATCTGATTAACGCTCATTTCGTGCTATGGCAGTACTTAAAACTTGAGCTATTCAAGAAAATCAAGTTTTATTGTGAGTATTGGGCGCGTGACTCGTTCTCTGCAATGATCTGATTGTGCATGCATTGTGCTCGGTTCTTTCATTTCTCTAACATTCATGTCTGTAAATGTGCGCGTGTGTGCGCGTGTGCATGTGTGCCTGAGTTTACGTTCGTGTGTGCACATTGTTTATATGTTTGATTGCGTGCCCCTGTCAATATGTGAGTATGTGTGTGTGTGTATACGTGTGTGTGTGTGTTCATGGGAATGTTGTGTGTGTGTTGACTAGCAACAGAACAAGCCTATGCAGAGACCACCTGCATGTTCATACACACACACACTTTTATACACACACATACATGCTCACACACACACACATACACACACATACATACACACACACACACACACATACACATACATACATACACACATACACATAGACACACAATCACTTGTTTGTGTATAGTTGAAGGTTTCTCATTGAAAATGTTAAGTCCTCCCGTGCCACTAAAAAGTTTCACCATGAACATTTCGGATGTGGCTCCTCATATTTCGCCAAGCTCCCTCATTCTTTTACTTATTACCCCTCTTCTCCTCAGCCTAAAAATCCTGGCGCAACCACAACCGGGTGTCTTCTATGAACAAATCACACTGTTGCCATTTGATGTTTCCCTTGTGCTGCTATCGCCCACACAGCAGTCACCCAATTAAATTACTCTCCTGGATTTCGTCATCAAGCTTGCTTATGGCAGTAATTCTTAACTTTTTCAGCTTTGGCACCCTTTTCAAATCAGCTAGCAGCTCTCGCACTCTCTGGATTATTCATAGCTATATTAAATAGGTAATAATCATAAAGGACGTATTAAAACCGGATTTAACATTTATCTTTTTATTCAATACTATATCTCCAATATAGATATATTGGCGCACTGTTTAAGAGGGCTAAGCAAAAAATATGAGAAAACATATTCTGTATAGGTAAACACGTCTAATATATTTCATTTTACAGGAATTATCGAATCCCTTAGAAATGAGTCTAGCACCTCTGGGAGGTCTGAGTAGAAGGTGCACCCCTAGGAGGTGCGAGACTGTTCGCACCCGTAGGGGTGCGAACAAACCCTGGCCTATGGACTGTTTATTCTAATTATGTAAATATCCGAAATTACGACTCATGGGATTCACATCGTCATGCCATGTACACTATACTGTTGGTAATCGTATGCCTGGTCACGTATTCACTAATGTCTGTCTGTCTGTCTGTCTGTGTGTGTGTTTGTGTGTGTGTGTCTGTCTGTGTGTGTGTGTGTGTGTGGGTGTACGTGTACAGACAATCATTATTGGGTTTGGCATTATTGTGCGGGCACAAGAATTGCCAGTTGCAGAACAACATCAATACGCGTGCATTGAAAGTCGATTCAGCGCACTGTAAACATGCGTGTATGTATGTGTGTATGTGTGTGTATATGTGCATGTGCTACATGTGCTAATGTTTATACTTGTATGTGCGTGTGTGTGTGTGTGTGTGTTTGAACATAACGTTATATTGTACACAAGTGAGCCGGTGTTATGACGTGTATGTATGTGTCCAGCCCAATGTGTGTGTGACTCAGAACACACGCGCATGCATACACACACACACACACACACACACACACACACACACACACACACACACACACACACACACACACACACACACACACACACACACACACACACACACACACACACACATACACACTCACAATGCACATGCAAAAACGACCAGCATGCGCGCATACAAACACGACGGGCGTGCAATCACTGCGCTGACACAGATACGCACGAATACACGCAAAAAAACACACACACATACAATGGATGACGTGACAAAAAGTCGGCACGTGCTATGTCCATGGGCACTGCACGACGTGCCCTTGCAATTGCACAGGGGCGCTCCCAGTCATACAACTTAGGGCGAGCTAACGAAGTAATTCCTGTGCTCACATTTAGGTTAATAGTGTGTTTGTTATTGTTCTGTGGGACAATACAATTAACTCACATACACATTACGTAATGTTCGGCCGCACGCTAATGTCCATACACACATACACACACACACACACACACACACACACACACACACACACACACACACATACATACACATACAATCACGTGCCTGTTCACCTGATGTGATTAGTATTCGGCACAGGTGTGCACGGTCGCGATCACACGCAGCAGGAGCCATATAAGGACGCACAAGGTCACAACACGAGGACATCACTAACATAGCGACAATCGACATTGGCATGATAACCTACAGTACACACAGACACACACACACACACCATGCACACACACACACACATACAATGACGTTTCATAGAGAAACTATATATATGAGACTAGATAAGTTAGATTACCTTAGATCCCTGCCATTAAGCTCATATTTTAATATAAAATTCTACTCCAAATTTTCCATGATGGGCTTAATGGCCAGAACTATTTCAGGGTAAAAAATTCAGTCTGTCAATATTTTATTTATCAAAAAGAGTAAGTTTCATTATAGCACGAACTTTGTCAATGTTAATAAAGTACAAATATGTTAAATAATCTGATGAAAAACGTAATTTAACACGTACATGTTAGCAGAGGACGAACGTTTTCATCATATTGTATATGTGAAACAGAGCATTTGAAAAATATTACCGCAGAAAAGTTCTAATTTCGGCTGGGCTTATTGGACCGCACTAAGAGCATATTTCTTTATGCCTGAAAAGTGGGATGGGCCGTGACGTACGGTAACTGCTGAAAATCGAGGTTGAACCCATTTGAGTGCAACTTTACTTTGAAGCTTTTAAACAAATATTGTTCTCTCCATGCTCAAACCTGATTTGCCACTCATTAATGAGCTAACCTTTAATTCCTCTACCATATCATCGGCCATCGACAAGTTCGATTTGATGAGATATTTGTGCTTATGTGTTTGGCCGGTGTCACACTATTGGATTTCTAGCGTCCAATGTCGCAGTGCATTGTAGTAAACGCAGTTCTTCTTTCCGACCGATCATTTTTCACTTGATACCATTCTCCACTAGTGGGTGCATTGCCCATAGATTGAAGACCAATCATCTAGGGCAGTGGCTCTTAACCTTTTGCAGCGTTTGCATCCTTTTCAAATCAGCAGCCAGTTTTCGCACCGCTTTGGTTTCTCGATATTTTTCCAGCCTTATCCCTTCATTAGGAAAATAGATTTAGATTGATCTCTTCGCACAGTGTTCAAGAGGAGTAAGTAAAAAATTTCCGGGGAAAATAAGAACACAGGTAAAGCGTGTATTTTCTTTAATTTTTACAGGATTCCTCGCACACCTTAGGAACCAGGCTTGCAGCCCCTAGGAGTGCGATCATCCCGGTTAATAACCCTTGATCTCAGTGGCGGCGCCAAGGGGGGATTTTCACCCCCCCCTAAATCATAATCATGGACATTACAATTTCTTACCACTGTAAATGAAGTTCTGTAATTTTGGTTCAATTTCGAGGAATCAATAAGTGTGCCACAGTCCCTTATTATAATATAATGTAGTCAGCGTTCGAGTGTAGCTCTTCATGCTTCGCCAAGCCCCCTAAACTTTTTCCTTAACCCCAACAACTTTTTTTTAGCCCCCCCTCAGCTCGCCCCTCATCTAACGAATCCTGGCGACGTCACTGCTTGATCTAGAGACCATCAAAATACGTTTGAACCCGTCTTGTTTCATAAATGCTTCTTCACCGTTAGCAGTGATCAATATTGCTTCTGGAATTCTCCGATATGTGGCTCTGGACCAGTGGGCCTGTGTAGAATTCCCCGCCGGTGGGGAATGTATGGGTTGACAAGTGAGGAGTTAAATGTCGGACAGAAGGATAAATGAGTGTTTTTATCGAATCGAATTGGTTTATTTTCGTTTCTGGTGGCTTCCTGGCGTTTCAATAGGTATAACAATTGAATGTATTGTATTTATCAGGGCTGTTGAGGAAAATGCAAAATGGAGGAGCAAAATGGAAAATGGAGGAGTTGGCTCAGAGTGAGGGTTCTTAACCGGAGGTGCTCCTAGTGGTGTAAGCCTGGTTTACAACGAGTGCGAGGACTATTTTGAAACAAGTTTTACCCATGCTTCATATTCATTACCGGCAAAACTTTTTGCTTAATGCTTTTAGACAGTTTGCGAAAAATAGATCTTAATCAATTTCCCCAAAGAAGGAATATATTTGGAAAAAACTCGATAATCCATGGGATGCAATATCTGTCTGCTGATTTGAAAAGGATGCCAACACTGGAAAAGGTCAAGAGCGTGCTGTAGCAAAGGTCACTGCCGTAGCAAAGGCTATGTTTTGGTATTGCTTTGGTATTGGTAAGGGTGCGTGTGAGCTATTGGCTCCAAGGCGAGTTGTCCTGTACACGCAACAATGTTATTCCAGTCTTGTCATACAACACACATGATTCATTTGACCTCATCCTATACCCTTTCCTCTACTTCTACTCTACACATACACACACATACACACACAGACACACGCTCTACACATACTCTACACATACTCTACACAGACACACACAGACACACACAGACACACACACACACACACACACAGAGTCATGCGTGTGTTTGCATCAGTTGCGGACCACGATGCGTGACATAAACAATATCGTGCAACCTCACCACCACCACACACAGACACACACGTACACACACACGTATACACACACACATACACACGAACATACACACACACACACACACACACACGACCAATGACCACCAGTGCGAATTTATGAGTATGAACGCACATGTGTGTGTGTGTGTGTGTGTGTGTGTGTGTATCAAGACAGAGCGCAGGATAACTAATTGCCAGGAGACTAATGATAGCCCCATAGCACAATGGTTTCGTGTGTGGGTGTGTGCATATATATATATATGTGTATGTGTTTGAATCGTGTGTATGTGTGTGTGTGTGTGTATGTGTGTGTTGGTGCATCTGTACCGTGCTCACTCCCTCTTGTTGGCATTTGCACACGCGATTTCACGTGCATGCGAGCGTGTGCGACTGCGTTTTTTGTGCTCAAAAATGCAGCGCACTAGCTGTGTCCCCGAGTAGGGGAGAAGAGGGGAATCGGGCTAGCAGCGGATGGAAGTACGAATGGAGGCGAGGCGGGGTAAACGGTGCAGCAGGATCGATGCTTGTAGGGCCGTTTGAATTGAGCTGCAGGGAAATATACAGCGGTGCAGCTGGGTGGATTTTATGAGTGTATTCAAAGGTGTGCTGGTTGGCACTGTAGTTGGATGCAGTGGCTCTGCCATGGTTTGTTGCCGGAACAGAGGTCTGAGGGGGGCTAAGGAAAAGATGTGTGAGATTGGCGAAACATGAGGACCTACACTCGAAATGTTCATGGTCAAGATATTTGGCGGGGCTCAGGGGAGAGGGGTTTTACCCCCTCCAGACCCCCCTTTGGCGCCGCCACTTGTCTGATGTGCGCTTCAAACTCACGTGATCGACTCTTTGATCGTTGTAACGGACGGTTTTTGTTCAGTCGCTCTGTCAATGATACCAGCTTTGGGTTTCTCTGGAGCTTCTCCTTTCTACTTTCGGATTCCGTGTTTCACGCCACAACATGGAGAGGTTCCAGTCTGAGATGGCAGTTGGTTGCACGGCATGACGTCTGACACTGCAAAATCACAACTTTTTCTCGTGTGACGGCTGCTACTTGCTGCCTTTGAGTATAGATTGTTCCGTGTTAATGAAGGACAACTCGGTTATGTTTCGGACAGTGATCATGTCTGCTATGGATACGGTCCAGTTTTATAATGAAATATTTCTCAAATTCGTAGTGTCTATCTTGTCTGGTGGAGAAAGTGTCAGTGTGAGGTGTCAGTGTCAGTGTCAGTGTCAGGTGTTTTCTTATGTTCTGGTTCTGATTTACTGCTACGGCCGTAGGATCTGGATGTATGGGGGTAGTTTACTCTTTTTCATATAGGCCGAAAATGGTTTGGGTTCCCATGCATTCGACCAACTGAGCCATCCTTGAACACCAATGGCTCTCACCCCCCGAGTCTCGACACAAATCTACGCCCTTGGAATCTACCAGTATGTTTGGTTTGTGGTTGAAAGAAACGTTGTTCTGGTGTTACAGCTGATTTATTGTCACATGACTGTCTGAGACGTTCATGGGTCATTCAATCTCATTACAAGTCTGGAAGTATGGAGATTGCACAGGACGTATATATATAAAATATATAAACTTACACATTTGAACACAGCAGAAGGCTAATGTTCGCGTGAATTTATGCATGGGCAAAGCCTCACGGTCCCGGCTGGCACACCGCAGGTCCGGCCGCACGGGTTTTGCAGTCACCGCCAGCACAGAAACTTCACTGCTGCGCGCACACAAATCCCGCATTGCCACAATTGGGCTACCTTTTCAGAAACGAGCCCAAACGTTTCACCTCACAGGACGTATGCAAGATTCATTCTGTACATCTGGATGTCCTAGTCCAATAGTGCATAATATGTGGGAAATTTTCCAGTGACGGTAAATATAGGGTGTTGCAAAGTGAGGAATTAATGGTCGGACAGAAGAAGAAACGTATGTTTTATCAATCCAAGTAAGTTTATGCTCGTTTCTAGTCACTTCCTGACCTGTAATTTGGTCGAAGTCTGAATTTAATGGATTTTTCTGCGCTGTTTTGGGAAATGAATGGTGGGCTCATTTAATAGTGGGGAATCAGAGAAAAACGGCTACGGAGCACGGTGCTAGCCGAACATGATCTACTTGAAAGCGACAGTCACCTCTCATTCATTTGCTACATTGCTACCATAATGCCGTATTTAATGAAAATCAAACGACCTGCACATTGGCAGGATCGTTGCATTTTCGTCATTCATTCCAGCTTTTTGCATGATTGCATGTGTGTGTGTGTGCGTGTGTGTGTGCACTAACGTACACCTGTGCTGTTTGGCTCGCTGTGCTTCCAATCGTTTTCTCAGTGTTTTCGATATTTTGGTTTTATCATTAAACAGGAGAATTCGGTGTTCAATTTGTGGTTGTTTTTCATTGAATGTGCTGTGTGTGATGTAGACAATACTCGTACGATGTTGTGATGTTGGAAGTATTACGCGCCAATTGCATTTGTGACTATTTGTTGCAAAGAAATGATACTTGATGTCAATGAAACGCCCACTTTTTGTTGGCCATGTTTTCATTAATTCTTTCTCATTATCAACTATGAATAATGCACAATAATCAGAGGAAACATGGAGCTTCACCAATCTGATATCAAAGACACAAACTCAATTACCCGAACCAGAGCCGTTGCGAGGAATTATGCCCCCCCCCCCCCCCCGAAGGCAACACTTGGGGCCCCCATTGTGAATATTGAATGCATTTATTAGACATAATCACATAATACGTGAAGCAAAGGGGCCCCTCAACATTCGGGGCCCCCCCGGCCGGGGGGTACGGGGGGCGGTTGCTACGGCTCTGACCCGAACAACAAACGAACAATCAAGTGAAGGACATTAACAAGCCTCGAACGGATGGCGAAAATTCAATTTGCTATCAGGTTTAGCTGCAAATACGGGTCTATCACTGAACGCTCGGTGCGAAATTATTTGCTGATGTCAAGTGAATATGTTCAGTGAGTGGGGAGTTATCGACAGTAAAACCGGCATAAAAAGCTCTCGTAACCTTATCATGTCAAACATAAACTAACCTGCACTCTTTAAGTGTAATAAATATGTATTAATTACGCGTGAAAATGCGAATAATCCAAACAAGACCAGCGCTGATATATCCTGTACATTCAGTTGTTCCGCCAAATTACATGACAATCAATCACTTGTAACGAAGATAAACTTGGCAACCCCTACATTCCCCACCAGCGGGGATTTCCCATAGAGTACGCAGCATGATGCATGAGAGCATGATGCATGAGAGCATGATGCATGAGAGCATGATGCATGAGAGCATGTGACAGAATTGTTTCCTTCTTTTATTCATATGCACGCTTGTTTGTATGTGCATTTTTGTCTGTCCTTGTGTATGTGTGTGTGTGCCCGTTTGTGTGTGTGTGTGCCCGTTTGTGTGTGTGTGTGTGTGTGTGTGTATGTTGAGCGTGTCAATGGTCGTTTTCAGTCGGAGGTAAACACAAGATATCAGTCAAATGCTGAGCTCGATATACGATTGCTGAATCACTATGCATGTCATGTGTGTATGTGTGTGTGTCTGTGTTTGTGTTAACCGGAGTGCAAGCACTGCACCAGTTGTTGTGTGTGAATGCACCGGGTGCTGCATCAACCGCAGTTCACCTCCAATTTCAACTCTCTCATTTCCTGTTTTGCTCCCTTTCTTTCTTGACGTCTTTGTTACGCAGCTGCGCAATTCACATGCTGAAGTGAAGTTTCAGTCGCCACAAAGATTGATTCAGCTTTTGTTTCGTCTGCTCTGTAATAAAAACATCGCCGCACACACCAGTGGCGTCGCCAGGATTTTTCCGGTGGGGGTAGGGGGGGGGGGGGGGCTGAAGGGGCTGAGTAAAAAGATGCGGGGGCTTGGCGAAACATGAGTAACCACACTC
>OU696574.1:7826086-7886086 GCA_916048095.2 Sacculina carcini | reverse complement strand
CAATAATATATTAAAGAGATACAATGAAAATATTTTTATGATGAGTTTAACTAATAAATTGCAGAAAAACAGCACGACAATTAACTCGGCGACTGCTCGCTTCACACTGTGAGGTCATAGCGTCTCTCCCGCCCCCTGGCGGCAGGATATACAACCACTGTGACTGGGGAATATCCAACTGGCGTAACATGGAACATTTAGCGTTAACAAAATATTCTTTAGTTAATTTCAGGTCGCGTAAGATTGAAATAACGTTAACCGAATGATGACTGCATGTGCACAGTATGTGTACACGACAGCGTCATTATGACTGGTAGAATGTAAAAATCAACGAGGTTGAACATAACGACTTATGGGTGACGTTTAAAAAAGAACGATGTAATTTTTGAACCGCTGAAATTGTTAACGAACAATTTCTGCTTTCAATGTATCCAATGAAGTGGCAGCATACAGTGAAAAATACCGCCTTGATGATGTGATAATGATGATGATGTGATGATGATATGATGTGATGATGATATGATGTGATGTGATGTGATGTGATGATGGCACTGATGTGATGTGATGTGATGATGACACTGATGTGATGTGATGATGATGATGACACTGATATGATGTGATGTGGTGATGATGATGATGACACTGATATGATGTGATGTGGTGATGACACTGATGTGGTGATGTGGTGATGACACTGATGTGATGTGATGATGACACTGGTATGATGTGATGTGATGATGACGCTGATGTGATGTGATGATGATGTGATATGTCTAGCGGCGCTCGTGATGGCGACCATCTGTGGCCCGAACACGGCGCAGTTGAGTGGTCCAGCGTGGCCAGCCGAGCTGCCGATCTCAATACACAGGCGCATTACGCGCAGCAGGACAGGGTCGAGCGTAGTGACGCTTCAGGTCGGCAGACAGGTGTAACGACCCGCCTGTCTGACGTCACGCACCAGCAGCTCGATGACGTCACACATCGGCGGTCTGACATCATCAGTCGGCAGAGTGACGTCACAGAGTCTCAGTATTATGGCGGTCAGTGCTGAAGAGACTAGTGTTCTATATGAGCATATATCATGGGTTCTACACAGGATATCACGCGTCTGCAATTCTTCAAAATTCGTCTAATTTAGATACAATGCAACCTCCAGTTATTAATGCAGTTAGTTCCGACATCGTGATCGTAAATCTCAGCAAAAATCACACTTGTTTACATTTTTGTTTCTCATATTCCTTAATCATCCAAATGTGCTCAAATTAGTTCAAATTAGTTCTACAGACAGTACCTGAGGTTATTATTATAAAAGCTTGTGAATAGCAAGTTCTGGGAAATATAACATGAAGCCTTGAGGCAAATTTGGTCGTGACTAAACAGTTTTATATTTAGTCGCTCTTAAATCGAAGCTTCTCATTCTATTGCCGGGTGGTTATGAAACTGTGCATGGGAATTAGTAATGATTAATGGTATGATATCCATGTCTTGTGGGTAATTTCGTGTTGTTTGACAGCTTATTTGTAATTGATGAAGCTCTGAATAATTTTTATGTGCCAACGTACGATTTATATTGGTTGTGATTATGCAGATGAAATGGCGCTGTTTCACATTATTTTTGATGCGTGCTTGTACTTATTTTAAAAGTCCGTAGCGCTAATGATAAGATCTGTTTTGCAAGATGTGTTTCCTGTTTTCTGGCAGATGCAAGTGAATACGCGGACGTTTCGTCGTTTTCAGAGAGTTTCGCCGAGCGCATGACAACATCCTACGCTGAAACACCCGGTGCGTCTATCACTAGCATATCATTCTAATCCACACAGACATACACATGCACATACACACATACACACGTGCACAAAACATCCTGAAATGTTTATGTGAATAGCGGAGGCGTTGTTTTTTCATGTATTTTGAAGTTTTTTAATTTTTTATTAGTTTTAATTGTTGAGTATTGGCAATTTTGTAATGTGTTTGTTCGTGAGTTGTTTGGCATATCGCATTGAAGGCGATGATGGCATATTCAATTGTGTGGCGGGTATTATGATATACGGATCCATAGACCCACTAGGACAGGAATTATCAACCGGGGGTTAACAAGGTTAAACATGATGAAAAAGGTTAAGAAGATTAGAGAAAAAAAGTAGTGAGAAGAGGGTTATGAAAGTTGTAGAAGGGTTAAGAAGGTAAAATGTTAAGGACCACTGCACTATGGGTACCGACTAGGCACATGAACACCCTCTAGTAGAGAGGTGTTCACTTTTCTCTCATTTATCTGTGTGTTTGCATAGCGTAGATTGAATGTCTCCGTGAAATATCGCTTCTTTAGTTGAAGACGTTCCAATTTAATTGGGCACCGGATTACACGCCCTTATTTTCTCGCCCAATAGTTGACCCACGATTGTTTTTGTCGTAAAATATTTCCATGAGGTTGATGAAACGTTCACTATGAGCCGTCTATATGATAAAATAAGGATGATTTTCATTGAGTGGGCCATTTCTAGCTTGCGTTGCCGGTTGGGTCTCTAAATATTGCATGTTTTGCTAATTTTGATGAAGTTTCATTTTTACCTGACATTTTCAGTAGTTTTTGCAATTACTTACGCGTTTTTGGTGGATTTTCTAACGCTACATTTTTTGTCATTTCTATCAAAAACCTACTCACAATTTTTGCATAACAACACGAAGTGGTGTGTCTTTGTGGCCGCCTACTGTTTGACCCGAATTTCCGTTTCTTGCTTGCTCCTTTTGTCCGTGGTGTTGGCATCTGTGCATGGTGTTGGTGATGGTGTTGGTGATGGTGATGGTGGTTGTGCCGGCTTCGGTCTGCAGAGGTTACCACTGTGGAGCGCATGATTTGTGGGTCGGGTCTGGGCGCGGAGGTAGATGCGGCCGCTTCAGTGCCGTCTTCTCGCTTCAGTTCGGCCGTGACAGCAGCTAGCGGAGCTATGTCTCCGGCGCCACTAGAGGCACACCACCGCGAACCGGCGGCGTCAGAGGGCGATCACGGTCACACATGGGCCGATGGCCGGGGTCGTTCTGATGTCGCGCGTGCAGGAAGCAGTCACGGTGGGTAGCAGGTTTTACACTGGAAGGTGATTGGTGATGTTTGAGTGAGAATCACATCTGGTGGCTGATGTTAGCATTTTCGGATTTTGTGCCGGCTTACATCGTCATTATCAGGGTCTGAGTCGATGGCGAGTCTCGCGGTTCTTTATCCGCTCAACCAGCACTGTTATGCTAAACGCTTTCAACATTCATGTCATATAGACAGGCTTGAGAGTGTGGTGTTTGTGTCCGCATCTATGTGCTCACAGGCACACACACACACACACACACACACACAAACAGGCAGTTTGTTTGGCACTTCAGCTATATTATGGTGTGTTTCGCATGCTCTTAAAATGATTTAGTTGTCTAACAAATCACATGCTTGTTCCTGCTGCTTACTTCTTCTTACTCGAATAATCTAATAATTTCGAACAATCGAAATTATTAGGTTAATAATTTCGATTTTATCATTAAGAAGTGGAGAGTCGGATAATATGGGTTACGCACTGCTGTCCTATTGTTTCTTATTACTGGGCAATGTTTACACTTTCCTTGTCGAATTCCAGTGGCAGGTGATGATGGCTGCATGCTGAAGTTTTGTGTGCGCGTGTTGAGCCATAGCTAGATCCACCGTATTTGTACGAGTCATACATATGTTTTGCATGATGGATTTTGCGTTTGATTTGTAACCTGGTGCATGAATATCTGTCTCGTGTGATTGCTTTAAGACGTTGCATGCGTCCACATTGCTTGACTTGTAAAAGTTTTGACCTGCTCGTCATATGAAGTTGTAGGCTAAATGGCTCATGGGACAAAGATTCTCCAGGCATTTACGCCCTCCTCATCAGACATCTGCTCTTTTGGCTACCGAACTATCCAGAAGAGCTCGGAATTAGGAGATCGATTTTTTTGGACTATATATCGTTTAACACTAGAACAGCCAAGTTGCGTCAATTGACGCAAAGCAAACTTCAAAACATTGTGACTGAAAGGAAATAAATACAATTTTCAGAAATGTATTGCCACTTTTAATAAATTTGATAGATGATTCATGCATATTTTGAAAGAATTTATTCGAAATTTCCGATTGAGGACTATTTATACCTTGAAGAGCCGAAATGCATCAATTGACGCAAATCAGATTCAAATAAATTATGTGCATTTTTCACTACGGTTTGGCCGATCTTTAATTTGAAAATAACCCAAGAACAAAGATTGGATTATATTACCATCATAGACTCACTAGAGCTTATAATAGATACAGAAAAAATGCATTATTTTCCACTTTCGCCACGGAGCGTCATAACCATACAATGCGAGTTCTATGGACCGACTGTTTATTGCGACATACGATATGACACATACATGCGTACAATTGCACCGCGCTTGCAGAAGCATAATAATTAATAAAATATCAATATTAATTCATATAAATTCATATTCATAAAAAATATTTCAAATTAAATAAGAAAATGAAAACTCCTAAGTGTCTTACTCAATAGAAAAGTCAAAGTGTGAATATTTTTATTTTTATTTTGACATAATATTTAATAATAATAATAATAATCCCTCAACCCGCCTTCAGATATACTTTGGAAAATTACAAATTATACCGTATTGTAGAAAACAAGATTTCTAGTACGAGGGTATAATTTATTTTTATGTGTAACAAATAGGTACTGAGCAATAGAAAAATGAATTAATTTTAGTCGCCCGGTGTTCAAGTGTAACTTTGGATGTATTTGAGAATTTTGCCAATTTTACACGTTTTTTGTATCATTTGTGGGTATAAATTATAGCTTATCTTGTAGAACACAAAATTATCTACACAGTAGTATATTCCTGTGTAATCGCAAGTGCGCAAAATTACTGTCAAATTGGCAATATGTCCTTTTGACTTTACACCGCCGTAACTTCCTTCAGATATACTTTGGAAAATTACAAATTATACCGTATTGTAGAAAACAAGATTTCTAGCACGATGGTATAATTTATTTTTATGTGTAACAAATAGGTACTGAGCAATAGTAGATAAATGAATTAATTTTAGTCGCCCGGTGTTCAAGTGTAATTTTGGAGGTATTTGAGAATTTTGCCAATTTTACATGTTTTTTGTATCATTTGTGGGTATAAATTATACCTTATCTTGTAGAACACAAAATTCTCTACACAGTAGTATATTCCTGTTTAATCGCAAGTGCGTAAATTGTGACTGGACTTCAGTGAAATTAAATGAGTGTATATTCATGTGTAATCGCAAGTGGGCATAATAGCTGTCAAATTGGCAACATGACATTTTGACTTTACACCGCCGTAACTTGCTTTAGATACACTTTGGAAAATTAAAAATTATACCGTATTGTAGAAAACAAAATTTCTAGCACGATGGTATAATTTATTTTTAATGTATGACAAACAGTTCCTGAGAAATAGGTAGAAAAATGAATTAATTTTAGTCATCCGGTCTTCAAGTGTAATTTTGGATGTATTTGAGAATTTTGCCAATTTTACACGTTTTTTGTATCATTTGTGGGTATAAATTATAACTTTTCTTGTAGAACACAAAATTATCTACACAATAGTAATTTTTTTATAGCTGTACCATTGCTGGTTTATGAGAAATAGATAGCAGAATATTGACCAAAATATTCACGTTTTTTTTTGCTAATTTTGCCTTTTTGACGTTGTCATTTACACTTCACACCGTCGTAACTTTTTTCAATACACTTTGGAAGATTCAAAATTATACCGTGTTGTAGAAAACAAAATTCCCAGCATGATGGTATTATTTATTTAGATGTGTGATAAATAGTTTTTGAGAAATAGAGAAAAAAGTATAGAAAATCGTACGCGTGGAGTTTAAATATAATCTTGAATGTAGATTGATCTTTTTCCATTTTACTTGTTTTATATTACATTTTTGGGTATGAATTATAATTTTTTGAGTAGAACAGAAAATTTTCTACACAGTGGTATAATTTTTATAGTTGTACCATTGCTGGTTTAGGAGGAGTAGTCTGCAGAATATTGACCAAAATTTTCGCATTTTTCAGGATTCATTTTGTCTTTTAACGTCACCGCTATCGTGTCTTTTAACACACCGCTATAACGTTTCTTGGTTTCATTTTTAAAATTAAAAATTTAGCCTACAGTGTAGACAAGAAAATTTTCAACATGATGGTATAAATTTTTAGCGGGTACGCCAAGTGATGGCCGAGTAGCAGCTGATAGAAAATGGACCAAGAAGGGTGGGACAGACAGACAGACACACAGACACACACACAGACAGAGGATCTCTTTTATATATATAGATATCTAGTTGTGAGATAATAAATGAATAGAAGGTAAGATATGCTTCATTTTGACTGGCTGTTGAGCTCGCCTCTAGTGGTCGATCTCGATTATAACAGATTTCGCACGGCCGCTAGCTCCCCACGGTAATCTGCCGTAGCCATACAGGCTGGATAAGATAGGAGACTGTCGATTTGCTAATGAACAGATACAAATTTGAATTTATCTATTTGTCCCAGGCCATATATATTTTAGTTATAAACACTTGAAATTTGATAATATACCATCTGCGTCAAATAACGCGTCTTGACTGTTGTAGTAATACAAATATTTAGGCTGTTCTAGTGTTAACAAAGTGTTTGGATAGCGAGACCAACCTCGGGAAGATTGTGATCAGAAGGATGCAAATTCATACGAAATGGATATAAACGCTTGCAATAATTTTTGTATATCCTTACTTTGTTCTTTTCCATCAATCAACTGTGCAAATGTAAAATATTTGAGGAAGGTATCTGTATGCGTTTGTATATGTTTGTACGAGTATTTCCAGGTATAGTGGTCTCATGTCAAGGGTTTAATCCGACTTTTAAACGGTTTGATTTTTTCTTTGTGATATCTTCGTAATTGTGTTTGCCAATCTATATGGAAATTATATTGGAAATTGGTTAGCATATTTCAAGCAATGGATTAAGCACAGAACACTGTTGAGTGGAAACATAATTTCATGAGTATTCTTCTACACGATTGTAATGTAAAAATAACTGAAATATATATTACTAAATTACTTAATGAAAAAAATATGTGTTAATTGCAATTGAATGTTTCAGGGATAAACGAGGAAGGTGGAGAACTACGAGGAAAAATATGGAAAAACTCGTCATATCACGACTTTGAAGACCAGAAAAGAAATTCATTGCTCGTGGGAGGAAGAGAGAGGGTTCATGGCGCAGCATACGACGATGTGGTCAGAAACACAGGATCAGAGACTCAAGCACGTACTGAACCAGAATATACTTCAAAATGTCATGGTGACGTCTTCCAAACTACTAGAGAAATCGTTTTACAGACTAATGAAACGAGAACAGGGAAGCGAATACCAATTCGATATGATGACAATTTGAAGCCAGAAGGTGCATTTGCTGGAAGACCCGAACAAAAAGTATCTCAAGGCGAACGAGCTCAAGTGGTTCGTCATCATGATAATCTTGTCCCCGAGGGTGATTTTGTTGACAGCAGGGAAAGACAATCTCCAATGCGCGGAGAAAGAGCACAAACCGTACGGCATTATGATAATTTGAAAATGGAAGGCGAGTTTGAGAAGCGTCCATTACAAGATATTCCAAGGGCAGATAAAGCGTCTTTGGTGCAGCATCCTGATCACTTGACTATGGAAGGTGATTTCGAGAAGCGGCCGCATGCGCAGGCACCTGCAGCTGAACGACGTACACCTATCCGCTACAGTGACAATCTGAAACCGGATGGTGAATTCGCTGTTAGGCCCCAACATGAGGCTCCACGTGGCGAACGTTCTCCTGTGGTGAAGCGGAAAGATAACCTAAGACCCGAAGGTGATTTTGTTGATTCAAGGGATAAAACGTTTCCGAGAGCAGCTGAAAGACCTGAAGCTGTCAAGTATACTGACAATTTGAAGATGGAGGGAGATTTTGAACAGCGGCGATTTGAGGACACTCCCAAAGGCGAGAGGGCTCCAATTATGAAGCATCCTGATAATCTGGTCGTTGAAGGAGTTTTTCAAGGCCGACCACAGCAAGGCGCCCCCATGGCTGAGAAGCGCACGCCTTTCAAATACAGTGACAATTTGAAACCGGAAGGGGATTTCGTGCACAGAAGCAAGGATATCGCTTTGAAGGGTGATAGAGTTTCACCAGTTAAGCGTCATGATAATCTCCGAATGGAGGGTGAATTTGTTGATGAGAGAGAGCATGTGCTGGTCACCAAAGGGGAAAGATATGAAACTGTTAAGCGTTCAGATAACTTGAGACTTGAAGGAGACTTAGAGAAACGTCCCATGGATTCAGTTCCGAAAGGCGAGCGTGCTCCTGTTGTAAAGCATGCTGATAATCTTGCTTTAGATGGTGAGTTTGAGAAAAGGACTATTGAGTCTGCACCCACAACAGAGAAACGCACACCAATTCGGTATGATGACAATTTGAAACCAGAAGGCACATTTGCTGGAAGACCTGAACAAAGAGTGCCTCAAGGCGAACGAGCTCAAGTGGTTCGTCATCATGATAATCTTGTTCCCGAGGGTGATTTTGTTGACAGCAGGGAAAGACAATCTCCAATGCGCGGAGAAAGAGCACAAACCGTACGGCATTATGATAATTTGAAAATGGAAGGCGAGTTTGAGAAGCGTCCATTACAAGATATTCCAAGGGCAGATAAAGCGTCTTTGGTGCAGCATCCTGATCACTTGACTATGGAAGGTGATTTCGAGAAGCGGCCGCATGCGCAGGCACCTGCAGCTGAACGACGTACACCTATCCGCTACAGTGACAATCTCAAACCGGATGGTGAATTCGCTGTTAGGCCCCAACATGAGGCTCCACGTGGCGAACGTTCTCCTGTGGTGAAGCGGAAAGATAACCTAAGACCCGAAGGTGATTTTGTTGATTCAAGGGATAAAACATTTCCGAGAGCAGCTGAAAGACCTGAAGCTGTCAAGTATACTGACAATTTGAAGATGGAGGGAGATTTTGAACAGCGGCGATTTGAGGACACTCCCAAAGGCGAGAGGGCTCCAATTATGAAGCATCCTGATAATCTGGTCGTTGAAGGAGTTTTTCAAGGCCGACCACAGCAAGGCGCCCCCATGGCTGAGAAGCGCACGTCTTTCAAATACAGTGACAATTTGAAACCGGAAGGGGATTTCGTGCACAGAAGCAAGGATATCGCTTTGAAGGGTGATAGAGTTTCACCAGTTAAGCGTCATGATAATCTCCGAATGGAGGGTGAATTTGTTGATGAGAGAGAGCATGTGCTGGTCACCAAAGGGGAAAGATATGAAACTGTCAAGCGTTCAGATAACTTGAGACTTGAAGGAGACTTAGAGAAACGTCCCATGGATTCAGTTCCGAAAGGCGAGCGTGCTCCTGTTGTAAAGCATGCTGATAATCTTGCTTTAGATGGTGAGTTTGAGAAAAGGACTATTGAGTCTGCTCCCACAACAGAGAAACGCACACCAATTCGGTATGATGACAATTTGAAACCAGAAGGCACATTTGCTGGAAGACCTGAACAAAGAGTGCCTCAAGGCGAACGAGCTCAAGTGGTTCGTCATCATGATAATCTTGTCCCCGAGGGTGATTTTGTTGACAGCAGGGAAAGACAATCTCCAATGCGCGGAGAAAGAGCACAAACCGTACGTCATTATGATAATTTGAAAATGGAAGGCGAGTTTGAGAGGCGTCCATTACAAGATATTCCAAGGGCAGATAAAGCGTATTTGGTGCAGCATCCTGATCACTTGACTATGGAAGGTGATTTCGAGAAGCGGCCGCATGCGCAGGCACCTGCAGCTGAACGACGGACACCTATCCGCTACAGTGACAATCTGAAACCGGATGGTGAATTCGCTGTTAGGCCCCAACATGAGGCTCCACGTGGCGAACGTTCTCCTGTGGTGAAGCGGAGAGATAACCTAAGACCCGAAGGTGATTTTGTTGATTCAAGGGATAAAACGTTTCCGAGAGCAGCTGAAAGACCTGAAGCTGTCAAGTATACTGACAATTTGAAGATGGAGGGAGATTTTGAACAGCGTCGATTTGAGGACACTCCCAAAGGCGAGAGGGCTCCAATTATGAAGCATCCTGATAATCTGGTCGTTGAAGGAGTTTTTCAAGGCCGACCACAGCAAGGCGCCCCCATGGCTGAGAAGCGCACGCCTTTCAAATACAGTGACAATTTGAAACCGGAAGGGGATTTCGTGCACAGAAGCAAGGATATCGCTTTGAAGGGTGATAGAGTTTCACCAGTTAAGCGTCATGATAATCTCCGAATGGAGGGTGAATTTGTTGATGAGAGAGAGCATGTGCTGGTCACCAAAGGGGAAAGATATGAAACTGTCAAGCGTTCAGATAACTTGAGACTTGAAGGAGACTTAGAGAAACGTCCCATGGATTCAGTTCCGAAAGGCGAGCGTGCTCCTGTTGTAAAGCATGCTGATAATCTTGCTTTAGATGGTGAGTTTGAGAAAAGGACTATTGAGTCTGCACCCACAACAGAGAAACGCACACCAATTCGGTATGATGACAATTTGAAACCAGAAGGCACATTTGCTGGAAGACCTGAACAAAGAGTGCCTCAAGGCGAACGAGCTCAAGTGGTTCGTCATCATGATAATCTTGTCCCCGAGGGTGATTTTGTTGACAGCAGGGAAAGACAATCTCCAATGCGCGGAGAAAGAGCACAAACCGTACGTCATTATGATAATTTGAAAATGGAAGGCGAGTTTGAGAAGCGTCCATTACAAGATATTCCAAGGGCAGATAAAGCGTCTTTGGTGCAGCATCCTGATCACTTGACTATGGAAGGTGATTTCGAGAAGCGGCCGCATGCGCAGGCACCTGCAGCTGAACGACGGACACCTATCCGCTACAGTGACAATCTGAAACCGGATGGTGAATTCGCTGTTAGGCCCCAACATGAGGCTCCACGTGGCGAACGTTCTCCTGTGGTGAAGCGGAAAGATAACCTAAGACCCGAAGGTGATTTTGTTGATTCAAGGGATAAAACGTTTCCGAGAGCAGCTGAAAGACCTGAAGCTGTCAAGTATACTGACAATTTGAAGATGGAGGGAGATTTTGAACAGCGGCGATTTGAGGACACTCCCAAAGGCGAGAGGGCTCCAATTATGAAGCATCCTGATAATCTGGTCGTTGAAGGAGTTTTTCAAGGCCGACCACAGCAAGGCGCCCCCATGGCTGAGAAGCGCACGCCTTTCAAATACAGTGACAATTTGAAACCGGAAGGGGATTTCGTGCACAGAAGCAAGGATATCGCTTTGAAGGGTGATAGAGTTTCACCAGTTAAGCGTCATGATAATCTCCGAATGGAGGGTGAATTTGTTGATGAGAGAGAGCATGTGCTGGTCACCAAAGGGGAAAGATATGAAACTGTCAAGCGTTCAGATAACTTGAGACTTGAAGGAGACTTAGAGAAACGTCCCATGGATTCAGTTCCGAAAGGCGAGCGTGCTCCTGTTGTAAAGCATGCTGATAATCTTGCTTTAGATGGTGAGTTTGAGAAAAGGACTATTGAGTCTGCACCCACAACAGAGAAACGCACACCAATTCGGTATGATGACAATTTGAAACCAGAAGGCACATTTGCTGGAAGACCTGAACAAAGAGTGCCTCAAGGCGAACGAGCTCAAGTGGTTCGTCATCATGATAATCTTGTTCCCGAGGGTGATTTTGTTGACAGCAGGGAAAGACAATCTCCAATGCGCGGAGAAAGAGCACAAACCGTACGGCATTATGATAATTTGAAAATGGAAGGCGAGTTTGAGAAGCGTCCATTACAAGATATTCCAAGGGCAGATAAAGCGTCTTTGGTGCAGCATCCTGATCACTTGACTATGGAAGGTGATTTCGAGAAGCGGCCGCATGCGCAGGCACCTGCAGCTGAACGACGTACACCTATCCGCTACAGTGACAATCTCAAACCGGATGGTGAATTCGCTGTTAGGCCCCAACATGAGGCTCCACGTGGCGAACGTTCTCCTGTGGTGAAGCGGAAAGATAACCTAAGACCCGAAGGTGATTTTGTTGATTCAAGGGATAAAACATTTCCGAGAGCAGCTGAAAGACCTGAAGCTGTCAAGTATACTGACAATTTGAAGATGGAGGGAGATTTTGAACAGCGGCGATTTGAGGACACTCCCAAAGGCGAGAGGGCTCCAATTATGAAGCATCCTGATAATCTGGTCGTTGAAGGAGTTTTTCAAGGCCGACCACAGCAAGGCGCCCCCATGGCTGAGAAGCGCACGCCTTTCAAATACAGTGACAATTTGAAACCGGAAGGGGATTTCGTGCACAGAAGCAAGGATATCGCTTTGAAGGGTGATAGAGTTTCACCAGTTAAGCGTCATGATAATCTCCGAATGGAGGGTGAATTTGTTGATGAGAGAGAGCATGTGCTGGTCACCAAAGGGGAAAGATATGAAACTGTTAAGCGTTCAGATAACTTGAGACTTGAAGGAGACTTAGAGAAACGTCCCATGGATTCAGTTCCGAAAGGCGAGCGTGCTCCTGTTGTAAAGCATGCTGATAATCTTGCTTTAGATGGTGAGTTTGAGAAAAGGACTATTGAGTCTGCACCCACAACAGAGAAACGCACACCAATTCGGTATGATGACAATTTGAAACCAGAAGGCACATTTGCTGGAAGACCTGAACAAAGAGTGCCTCAAGGCGAACGAGCTCAAGTGGTTCGTCATCATGATAATCTTGTTCCCGAGGGTGATTTTGTTGACAGCAGGGAAAGACAATCTCCAATGCGCGGAGAAAGAGCACAAACCGTACGGCATTATGATAATTTGAAAATGGAAGGCGAGTTTGAGAAGCGTCCATTACAAGATATTCCAAGGGCAGATAAAGCGTCTTTGGTGCAGCATCCTGATCACTTGACTATGGAAGGTGATTTCGAGAAGCGGCCGCATGCGCAGGCACCTGCAGCTGAACGACGTACACCTATCCGCTACAGTGACAATCTCAAACCGGATGGTGAATTCGCTGTTAGGCCCCAACATGAGGCTCCACGTGGCGAACGTTCTCCTGTGGTGAAGCGGAAAGATAACCTAAGACCCGAAGGTGATTTTGTTGATTCAAGGGATAAAACATTTCCGAGAGCAGCTGAAAGACCTGAAGCTGTCAAGTATACTGACAATTTGAAGATGGAGGGAGATTTTGAACAGCGGCGATTTGAGGACACTCCCAAAGGCGAGAGGGCTCCAATTATGAAGCATCCTGATAATCTGGTCGTTGAAGGAGTTTTTCAAGGCCGACCACAGCAAGGCGCCCCCATGGCTGAGAAGCGCACGTCTTTCAAATACAGTGACAATTTGAAACCGGAAGGGGATTTCGTGCACAGAAGCAAGGATATCGCTTTGAAGGGTGATAGAGTTTCACCAGTTAAGCGTCATGATAATCTCCGAATGGAGGGTGAATTTGTTGATGAGAGAGAGCATGTGCTGGTCACCAAAGGGGAAAGATATGAAACTGTCAAGCGTTCAGATAACTTGAGACTTGAAGGAGACTTAGAGAAACGTCCCATGGATTCAGTTCCGAAAGGCGAGCGTGCTCCTGTTGTAAAGCATGCTGATAATCTTGCTTTAGATGGTGAGTTTGAGAAAAGGACTATTGAGTCTGCTCCCACAACAGAGAAACGCACACCAATTCGGTATGATGACAATTTGAAACCAGAAGGCACATTTGCTGGAAGACCTGAACAAAGAGTGCCTCAAGGCGAACGAGCTCAAGTGGTTCGTCATCATGATAATCTTGTCCCCGAGGGTGATTTTGTTGACAGCAGGGAAAGACAATCTCCAATGCGCGGAGAAAGAGCACAAACCGTACGTCATTATGATAATTTGAAAATGGAAGGCGAGTTTGAGAGGCGTCCATTACAAGATATTCCAAGGGCAGATAAAGCGTATTTGGTGCAGCATCCTGATCACTTGACTATGGAAGGTGATTTCGAGAAGCGGCCGCATGCGCAGGCACCTGCAGCTGAACGACGGACACCTATCCGCTACAGTGACAATCTGAAACCGGATGGTGAATTCGCTGTTAGGCCCCAACATGAGGCTCCACGTGGCGAACGTTCTCCTGTGGTGAAGCGGAGAGATAACCTAAGACCCGAAGGTGATTTTGTTGATTCAAGGGATAAAACGTTTCCGAGAGCAGCTGAAAGACCTGAAGCTGTCAAGTATACTGACAATTTGAAGATGGAGGGAGATTTTGAACAGCGTCGATTTGAGGACACTCCCAAAGGCGAGAGGGCTCCAATTATGAAGCATCCTGATAATCTGGTCGTTGAAGGAGTTTTTCAAGGCCGACCACAGCAAGGCGCCCCCATGGCTGAGAAGCGCACGCCTTTCAAATACAGTGACAATTTGAAACCGGAAGGGGATTTCGTGCACAGAAGCAAGGATATCGCTTTGAAGGGTGATAGAGTTTCACCAGTTAAGCGTCATGATAATCTCCGAATGGAGGGTGAATTTGTTGATGAGAGAGAGCATGTGCTGGTCACCAAAGGGGAAAGATATGAAACTGTCAAGCGTTCAGATAACTTGAGACTTGAAGGAGACTTAGAGAAACGTCCCATGGATTCAGTTCCGAAAGGCGAGCGTGCTCCTGTTGTAAAGCATGCTGATAATCTTGCTTTAGATGGTGAGTTTGAGAAAAGGACTATTGAGTCTGCACCCACAACAGAGAAACGCACACCAATTCGGTATGATGACAATTTGAAACCAGAAGGCACATTTGCTGGAAGACCTGAACAAAGAGTGCCTCAAGGCGAACGAGCTCAAGTGGTTCGTCATCATGATAATCTTGTCCCCGAGGGTGATTTTGTTGACAGCAGGGAAAGACAATCTCCAATGCGCGGAGAAAGAGCACAAACCGTACGTCATTATGATAATTTGAAAATGGAAGGCGAGTTTGAGAAGCGTCCATTACAAGATATTCCAAGGGCAGATAAAGCGTCTTTGGTGCAGCATCCTGATCACTTGACTATGGAAGGTGATTTCGAGAAGCGGCCGCATGCGCAGGCACCTGCAGCTGAACGACGGACACCTATCCGCTACAGTGACAATCTGAAACCGGATGGTGAATTCGCTGTTAGGCCCCAACATGAGGCTCCACGTGGCGAACGTTCTCCTGTGGTGAAGCGGAAAGATAACCTAAGACCCGAAGGTGATTTTGTTGATTCAAGGGATAAAACGTTTCCGAGAGCAGCTGAAAGACCTGAAGCTGTCAAGTATACTGACAATTTGAAGATGGAGGGAGATTTTGAACAGCGGCGATTTGAGGACACTCCCAAAGGCGAGAGGGCTCCAATTATGAAGCATCCTGATAATCTGGTCGTTGAAGGAGTTTTTCAAGGCCGACCACAGCAAGGCGCCCCCATGGCTGAGAAGCGCACGCCTTTCAAATACAGTGACAATTTGAAACCGGAAGGGGATTTCGTGCACAGAAGCAAGGATATCGCTTTGAAGGGTGATAGAGTTTCACCAGTTAAGCGTCATGATAATCTCCGAATGGAGGGTGAATTTGTTGATGAGAGAGAGCATGTGCTGGTCACCAAAGGGGAAAGATATGAAACTGTCAAGCGTTCAGATAACTTGAGACTTGAAGGAGACTTAGAGAAACGTCCCATGGATTCAGTTCCGAAAGGCGAGCGTGCTCCTGTTGTAAAGCATGCTGATAATCTTGCTTTAGATGGTGAGTTTGAGAAAAGGACTATTGAGTCTGCACCCACAACAGAGAAACGCACACCAATTCGGTATGATGACAATTTGAAACCAGAAGGCACATTTGCTGGAAGACCTGAACAAAGAGTGCCTCAAGGCGAACGAGCTCAAGTGGTTCGTCATCATGATAATCTTGTTCCCGAGGGTGATTTTGTTGACAGCAGGGAAAGACAATCTCCAATGCGCGGAGAAAGAGCACAAACCGTACGGCATTATGATAATTTGAAAATGGAAGGCGAGTTTGAGAAGCGTCCATTACAAGATATTCCAAGGGCAGATAAAGCGTCTTTGGTGCAGCATCCTGATCACTTGACTATGGAAGGTGATTTCGAGAAGCGGCCGCATGCGCAGGCACCTGCAGCTGAACGACGTACACCTATCCGCTACAGTGACAATCTCAAACCGGATGGTGAATTCGCTGTTAGGCCCCAACATGAGGCTCCACGTGGCGAACGTTCTCCTGTGGTGAAGCGGAAAGATAACCTAAGACCCGAAGGTGATTTTGTTGATTCAAGGGATAAAACATTTCCGAGAGCAGCTGAAAGACCTGAAGCTGTCAAGTATACTGACAATTTGAAGATGGAGGGAGATTTTGAACAGCGGCGATTTGAGGACACTCCCAAAGGCGAGAGGGCTCCAATTATGAAGCATCCTGATAATCTGGTCGTTGAAGGAGTTTTTCAAGGCCGACCACAGCAAGGCGCCCCCATGGCTGAGAAGCGCACGCCTTTCAAATACAGTGACAATTTGAAACCGGAAGGGGATTTCGTGCACAGAAGCAAGGATATCGCTTTGAAGGGTGATAGAGTTTCACCAGTTAAGCGTCATGATAATCTCCGAATGGAGGGTGAATTTGTTGATGAGAGAGAGCATGTGCTGGTCACCAAAGGGGAAAGATATGAAACTGTCAAGCGTTCAGATAACTTGAGACTTGAAGGAGACTTGGAGAAACGTCCCATGGATTCAGTTCCGAAAGGCGAGCGTGCTCCTGTTGTAAAGCATGCTGATAATCTTGCTTTAGATGGTGAGTTTGAGAAAAGGACTATTGAGTCTGCACCCACAACAGAGAAACGCACACCAATTCGGTATGATGACAATTTGAAACCAGAAGGCACATTTGCTGGAAGACCTGAACAAAGAGTGCCTCAAGGCGAACGAGCTCAAGTGGTTCGTCATCATGATAATCTTGTCCCCGAGGGTGATTTTGTTGACAGCAGGGAAAGACAATCTCCAATGCGCGGAGAAAGAGCACAAACCGTACGGCATTATGATAATTTGAAAATGGAAGGCGAGTTTGAGAAGCGTCCATTACAAGATATTCCAAGGGCAGATAAAGCGTCTTTGGTGCAGCATCCTGATCACTTGACTATGGAAGGTGATTTCGAGAAGCGGCCGCATGCGCAGGCACCTGCAGCTGAACGACGGACACCTATCCGCTACAGTGACAATCTGAAACCGGATGGTGAATTCGCTGTTAGGCCCCAACATGAGGCTCCACGTGGCGAACGTTCTCCTGTGGTGAAGCGGAAAGATAACCTAAGACCCGAAGGTGATTTTGTTGATTCAAGGGATAAAACGTTTCCGAGAGCAGCTGAAAGACCTGAAGCTGTCAAGTATTCTGACAATTTGAAGATGGAGGGAGATTTTGAACAGCGTCGATTTGAGGACACTCCCAAAGGCGAGAGGGCTCCAATTATGAAGCATCCTGATAATCTGGTCGTTGAAGGAGTTTTTCAAGGCCGACCACAGCAAGGCGCCCCCATGGCTGAGAAGCGCACGCCTTTCAAATACAGTGACAATTTGAAACCGGAAGGGGATTTCGTGCACAGAAGCAAGGATATCGCTTTGAAGGGTGATAGAGTTTCACCAGTTAAGCGTCATGATAATCTCCGAATGGAGGGTGAATTTGTTGATGAGAGAGAGCATGTGCTGGTCACCAAAGGGGAAAGATATGAAACTGTTAAGCGTTCAGATAACTTGAGACTTGAAGGAGACTTAGAGAAACGTCCCATGGATTCAGTTCCGAAAGGCGAGCGTGCTCCTGTTGTAAAGCATGCTGATAATCTTGCTTTAGATGGTGAGTTTGAGAAAAGGACTATTGAGTCTGCTCCCACAACAGAGAAACGCACACCAATTCGGTATGATGACAATTTGAAACCAGAAGGCACATTTTCTGGAAGACCTGAACAAAGAGTGCCTCAAGGCGAACGAGCTCATGTGGTTCGTCATCATGATAATCTTGTCCCCGAGGGTGATTTTGTTGACAGCAGGGAAAGACAATCTCCAATGCGCGGAGAAAGAGCACAAACCGTACGTCATTATGATAATTTGAAAATGGAAGGCGAGTTTGAGAAGCGTCCATTACAAGATATTCCAAGGGCAGATAAAGCGTCTTTGGTGCAGCATCCTGATCACTTGGCTATGGAAGGTGATTTCGAGAAGCGGCCGCAGGCGCAGGCACCTGCAGCTGAACGACGGACACCTATCCGCCACAGTGACAATCTGAAACCGGATGGTGAATTCGCTGTTAGGCCCCAACATGAGACTCCACGTGGCGAACGTTCTCCTGTGGTGAAGCGGAAAGATAACCTAAGACCCGAAGGTGATTTTGTTGATTCAAGGGATAAAACATTTCCGAGAGCAGCTGAAAGACCTGAAGCTGTCAAGTATACTGACAATTTGAAGATGGAGGGAGATTTTGAACAGCGGCGATTTGAGGACACTCCCAAAGGCGAGAGGGCTCCAATTATGAAGCATCCTGATAATCTGGTCGTTGAAGGAGTTTTTCAAGGCCGACCACAGCAAGGCGCCCCCATGGCTGAGAAGCGCACGCCTTTCAAATACAGTGACAATTTGAAACCGGAAGGGGATTTCGTGCACAGAAGCAAGGATATCGCTTTGAAGGGTGATAGAGTTTCACCAGTTAAGCGTCATGATAATCTCCGAATGGAGGGTGAATTTGTTGATGAGAGAGAGCATGTGCTGGTCACCAAAGGGGAAAGATATGAAACTGTCAAGCGTTCAGATAACTTGAGACTTGAAGGAGACTTAGAGAAACGTCCCATGGATTCAGTTCCGAAAGGCGAGCGTGCTCCTGTTGTAAAGCATGCTGATAATCTTGCTTTAGATGGTGAGTTTGAGAAAAGGACTATTGAGTCTGCACCCACAACAGAGAAACGCACACCAATTCGGTATGATGACAATTTAAAACCAGAAGGCACATTTGCTGGAAGACCTGAACAAAGAGTGCCTCAAGGCGAACGAGCTCAAGTGGTTCGTCATCATGATAATCTTGTTCCCGAGGGTGATTTTGTTGACAGCAGGGAAAGACAATCTCCAATGCGCGGAGAAAGAGCACAAACCGTACGGCATTATGATAATTTGAAAATGGAAGGCGAGTTTGAGAAGCGTCCATTACAAGATATTCCAAGGGCAGATAAAGCGTCTTTGGTGCAGCATCCTGATCACTTGACTATGGAAGGTGATTTCGAGAAGCGGCCGCATGCGCAGGCACCTGCAGCTGAACGACGGACACCTATCCGCTACAGTGACAATCTGAAACCGGATGGTGAATTCGCTGTTAGGCCCCAACATGAGGCTCCACGTGGCGAACGTTCTCCTGTGGTGAAGCGGAAAGATAACCTAAGACCCGAAGGTGATTTTGTTGATTCAAGGGATAAAACGTTTCCGAGAGCAGCTGAAAGACCTGAAGCTGTCAAGTATACTGACAATTTGAAGATGGAGGGAGATTTTGAACAGCGTCGATTTGAGGACACTCCCAAAGGCGAGAGGGCTCCAATTATGAAGCATCCTGATAATCTGGTCGTTGAAGGAGTTTTTCAAGGCCGACCACAGCAAGGCGCCCCCATGGCTGAGAAGCGCACGCCTTTCAAATACAGTGACAATTTGAAACCGGAAGGGGATTTCGTGCACAGAAGCAAGGATATCGCTTTGAAGGGTGATAGAGTTTCACCAGTTAAGCGTCATGATAATCTCCGAATGGAGGGTGAATTTGTTGATGAGAGAGAGCATGTGCTGGTCACCAAAGGGGAAAGATATGAAACTGTTAAGCGTTCAGATAACTTGAGACTTGAAGGAGACTTAGAGAAACGTCCCATGGATTCAGTTCCGAAAGGCGAGCGTGCTCCTGTTGTAAAGCATGCTGATAATCTTGCTTTAGATGGTGAGTTTGAGAAAAGGACTATTGAGTCTGCTCCCACAACAGAGAAACGCACACCAATTCGGTATGATGACAATTTGAAACCAGAAGGCACATTTTCTGGAAGACCTGAACAAAGAGTGCCTCAAGGCGAACGAGCTCATGTGGTTCGTCATCATGATAATCTTGTCCCCGAGGGTGATTTTGTTGACAGCAGGGAAAGACAATCTCCAATGCGCGGAGAAAGAGCACAAACCGTACGTCATTATGATAATTTGAAAATGGAAGGCGAGTTTGAGAAGCGTCCATTACAAGATATTCCAAGGGCAGATAAAGCGTCTTTGGTGCAGCATCCTGATCACTTGACTATGGAAGGTGATTTCGAAAAGCGGCCGCATGCGCAGGCACCTGCAGCTGAACGACGGACACCTATCCGCTACAGTGACAATCTGAAACCGGATGGTGAATTCGCTGTTAGGCCCCAACATGAGGCTCCACGTGGCGAACGTTCTCCTGTGGTGAAGCGGAAAGATAACCTAAGATCCGAAGGTGATTTTGTTGATTCAAGGGATAAAACGTTTCCGAGAGCAGCTGAAAGACCTGAAGCTGTCAAGTATACTGACAATTTGAAGATGGAGGGAGATTTTGAACAGCGGCGATTTGAGGACACCCCCAAAGGCGAGAGGGCTCCAATTATGAAGCATCCTGATAATCTGGTCGTTGAAGGAGTTTTTCAAGGCCGACCACAGCAAGGCGCCCCCATGGCTGAGAAGCGCACGCCTTTCAAATACAGTGACAATTTGAAACCGGAAGGGGATTTCGTGCACAGAAGCAAGGATATCGCTTTGAAGGGTGATAGAGTTTCACCAGTTAAGCGTCATGATAATCTCCGAATGGAGGGTGAATTTGTTGATGAGAGAGAGCATGTGCTGGTCACCAAAGGGGAAAGATATGAAACTGTCAAGCGTTCAGATAACTTGAGACTTGAAGGAGACTTAGAGAAACGTCCCATGGATTCAGTTCCGAAAGGCGAGCGTGCTCCTGTTGTAAAGCATGCTGATAATCTTGCTCTAGATGGTGAGTTTGAGAAAAGGACTATTGAGTCTGCACCCACAACAGAGAAACGCACACCAATTCGGTATGATGACAATTTGAAACCAGAAGGCACATTTGCTGGAAGACCTGAACAAAGAGTGCCTCAAGGCGAACGAGCTCAAGTGGTTCGTCATCATGATAATCTTGTTCCCGAGGGTGATTTTGTTGACAGCAGGGAAAGACAATCTCCAATGCGCGGAGAAAGAGCACAAACCGTACGGCATTATGATAATTTGAAAATGGAAGGCGAGTTTGAGAAGCGTCCATTACAAGATATTCCAAGGGCAGATAAAGCGTCTTTGGTGCAGCATCCTGATCACTTGACTATGGAAGGTGATTTCGAGAAGCGGCCGCATGCGCAGGCACCTGCAGCTGAACGACGGACACCTATCCGCTACAGTGACAATCTGAAACCGGATGGTGAATTCGCTGTTAGGCCCCAACATGAGGCTCCACGTGGCGAACGTTCTCCTGTGGTGAAGCGGAAAGATAACCTAAGACCCGAAGGTGATTTTGTTGATTCAAGGGATAAAACGTTTCCGAGAGCAGCTGAAAGACCTGAAGCTGTCAAGTATACTGACAATTTGAAGATGGAGGGAGATTTTGAACAGCGGCGATTTGAGGACACTCCCAAAGGCGAGAGGGCTCCAATTATGAAGCATCCTGATAATCTGGTCGTTGAAGGAGTTTTTCAAGGCCGACCACAGCAAGGCGCCCCCATGGCTGAGAAGCGCACGCCTTTCAAATACAGTGACAATTTGAAACCGGAAGGGGATTTCGTGCACAGAAGCAAGGATATCGCTTTGAAGGGTGATAGAGTTTCACCAGTTAAGCGTCATGATAATCTCCGAATGGAGGGTGAATTTGTTGATGAGAGAGAGCATGTGCTGGTCACCAAAGGGGAAAGATATGAAACTGTTAAGCGTTCAGATAACTTGAGACTTGAAGGAGACTTAGAGAAACGTCCCATGGATTCAGTTCCGAAAGGCGAGCGTGCTCCTGTTGTAAAGCATGCTGATAATCTTGCTTTAGATGGTGAGTTTGAGAAAAGGACTATTGAGTCTGCACCCACAACAGAGAAACGCACACCAATTCGGTATGATGACAATTTAAAACCAGAAGGCACATTTGCTGGAAGACCTGAACAAAGAGTGCCTCAAGGCGAACGAGCTCAAGTGGTTCGTCATCATGATAATCTTGTTCCCGAGGGTGATTTTGTTGACAGCAGGGAAAGACAATCTCCAATGCGCGGAGAAAGAGCACAAACCGTACGGCATTATGATAATTTGAAAATGGAAGGCGAGTTTGAGAAGCGTCCATTACAAGATATTCCAAGGGCAGATAAAGCGTCTTTGGTGCAGCATCCTGATCACTTGACTATGGAAGGTGATTTCGAAAAGCGGCCGCATGCGCAGGCACCTGCAGCTGAACGACGGACACCTATCCGCTACAGTGACAATCTGAAACCGGATGGTGAATTCGCTGTTAGGCCCCAACATGAGGCTCCACGTGGCGAACGTTCTCCTGTGGTGAAGCGGAAAGATAACCTAAGATCCGAAGGTGATTTTGTTGATTCAAGGGATAAAACGTTTCCGAGAGCAGCTGAAAGACCTGAAGCTGTCAAGTATACTGACAATTTGAAGATGGAGGGAGATTTTGAACAGCGGCGATTTGAGGACACCCCCAAAGGCGAGAGGGCTCCAATTATGAAGCATCCTGATAATCTGGTCGTTGAAGGAGTTTTTCAAGGCCGACCACAGCAAGGCGCCCCCATGGCTGAGAAGCGCACGCCTTTCAAATACAGTGACAATTTGAAACCGGAAGGGGATTTCGTGCACAGAAGCAAGGATATCGCTTTGAAGGGTGATAGAGTTTCACCAGTTAAGCGTCAGGATAATCTCCGAATGGAGGGTGAATTTGTTGATGAGAGAGAGCATGTGCTGGTCACCAAAGGGGAAAGATATGAAACTGTCAAGCGTTCAGATAACTTGAGACTTGAAGGAGACTTAGAGAAACGTCCCATGGATTCAGTTCCGAAAGGCGAGCGTGCTCCTGTTGTAAAGCATGCTGATAATCTTGCTCTAGATGGTGAGTTTGAGAAAAGGACTATTGAGTCTGCACCCACAACAGAGAAACGCACACCAATTCGGTATGATGACAATTTGAAACCAGAAGGCACATTTGCTGGAAGACCTGAACAAAGAGTGCCTCAAGGCGAACGAGCTCAAGTGGTTCGTCATCATGATAATCTTGTTCCCGAGGGTGATTTTGTTGACAGCAGGGAAAGACAATCTCCAATGCGCGGAGAAAGAGCACAAACCGTACGGCATTATGATAATTTGAAAATGGAAGGCGAGTTTGAGAAGCGTCCATTACAAGATATTCCAAGGGCAGATAAAGCGTCTTTGGTGCAGCATCCTGATCACTTGACTATGGAAGGTGATTTCGAGAAGCGGCCGCATGCGCAGGCACCTGCAGCTGAACGACGGACACCTATTCGCTACAATGATAATTTAAAGATTAGCGGTGATTTCCCTGTTCTACCACAGAAGGATATACCTCGTGGGGAAAGAGCTTCAGTGATGAAGCGTAAGGATAATTTGAAGCTTTCTGGTGATTTCAATGATGATAAGCGCTCCAGGCATGGCAAATTCGTTCTAAATCAAGTACCGCAATCAAGCAAACATTCTGACGTGGAACGCTCTTCCGGAGATGTTCCCACAATTGTTTCTGGATTTGCGAAAGAATCGACATCATCTGCTTTCAAGCATGTGAATAAAAACAAAGTGGGCGAAGTTGTCAAACTCGTTTCTAATGGTGTCAGATCCCAAACAGAACGAATTATTTCGAAGCGAGATATAAAGGTATCAAATGACCATAAAATGTTTAAGGGTGCGCGGGAACCAGTCCGAAAAGCTGTAGACTCAGCTGTCTCTGTTGAGTCGGCCGATAAACCTTGTCTCAGGGATGATGTTGATAGTGTGAATAGTCACAAGGGGCAGGCAATATCGGCTAATGAACGTGCGGTTTCGTCATTCGTCATTTCGGGCTGTCACAGCGGCGAAGTTTTGACAAGTTCCAATGCAACTGAGACTGTTCAAGCTTCTTCCGCCAGCCGTTTGTCCAGCAAAGAAAATGCTACCAATGCTGGACAACAGTCTTGTATGCACCCTGGGGATAACGCAAAAGGTGAGTGTACTTGCATTACCACTCTTCCGTTTGTGTTTCTCAAATGCTCTCCACGTTTCCAATATCCACATTTCCAATTGTTCTATTTTCTGCAAATCCAAAAGCCCACGAAGGCGTTCGCATGAATGCATTCTCATTTCAAACTTTACGTATCGTAGTCTACATTGTCAATATACGCTTGTCCGCTACCGGAAGACATAATACAGCCGAATTGGTTTTGATTATTCAGCGTGTTGAGTTTGTAATTCACCGTATGACCGAGTAAAACACATACCAATAAAGGTAGTTAAATAGTTTCTGTTGCTCTCTGTACATTTTCTTCCGAGTCCATGTCATACAATATGCTATCACAGTTGTTTTGTCTCGTTTATCAGCTGTTTCTGACAACAAACGCTTCATTCGCGGTGAACGGGCTTCCATCGTACACCACCATGATAACCTCCGTCTTGAAGGGGATTTCATCGGTTAGTCTAAACTGTGTTCAGGTTCTTTTTCACCTTTCGTCTTTCCCATAATTTCAATCACATCCTTCATCTTCGGTGATTTCAAGGAATTTTGTACTTGGGTTTTACGGCGTTAATGACGTTAACTTTTATCTAGCCTGTACGATTGTGTTAATTATAATTATAATATATTAGTTGTATTTATTTTATATTGTCTCTGTTATTTGTTATGTTTTGTGGACTCCGTGGTGTAGTGGTTAGCACACCCGCCTCACAAGCTGGAGGTCCGTGGTTCGTAACCCGGCGGAGCAGAATTTCATTGGGCGAATTCTATAATCCCACAGCCCCTGTCCACCCAGCAGAAAATGGTACCAGATATCAGTCATGAGTTGTGACATGCATTCTGGGGAGGTGGCCCTCTCTAATACGTATTTCGTCCTTGTGGCGCCATAGCGTGTAAAGGGTCGGTTATGATGTGGCAGCGAGCTGCATCCCTGTGTGTTCATAAGCTTCGGCTTCTTCCCGTGTTGCAGCTGTCACTTAGGTCTTTAACCCTTAACCATTAGTGATTAAACCACATTTATTGTTACATGCGATACTTATTGGATCCGGTTAAACATGCACCGTAGCTTTCTTAGGGCGTTTTTCCAGTGTTAATTTACTCTGTACGACAGTTTTTCGTTCAAACTCGAGCATATGATGTTGCTTAATATCAGTCGTATAAATTACTACTCATTTCTTCCACAAGGCTTAAACGAGAGGAGTATGGGCCATGCCGACAGGCTGAATAAAATGGTAGGACTCGATTGTCTTGAATCTTGTCTCGGTGTGTGCTGTCTCATGTCATTCTGCTGCTGTGTGTCTGGCAGACGGAAGATGTCGTGACCAGACTTCAACTCCCGTGCGTGGAGAGCGGGCCGCCATCGTACGACACAAAGACAATCTGCATCTGGAAGGACATTTTGAGGGTGAGTGCGGGGACCCATGCGTTCGTATCCGAGCTGTCTCAACTGTGTTGGTATTCACTTAAGCATTGCACTCTTTTTGGTATTAAACTGTGGTGTTGGTTGATGGTTACTGGAGTGGATAATCCATCGGATTGGTGTTTAATTGAACGCATGCAGTCTACTTTGTTTTCTGTTTTATTGATTCGTTCCCCTTCTGCTAACATTACTTGTTTTATGGCATATCACTCTTTCGTGTTTTTCATCGGTTATATTTCCTGTCAGCACTTCTAACACTCAAAAAGCTAGTCGCGGTGAGATAACGATTCGGTCACTTCTATAAATGCATGATGTGATGAGTGTCTGAATGTTTGAGCTGCACGAACTTAGTAGATGTTTGTTGTATTAGAACGGCATGTGTGTGTTCCGGTTGTGTGTCTGCGCTTTACCGAGCATGTTTATGTCGGGTTGTGTGTGTGTGTGTGTGTTTTTGTGTTTCGTTTTCACCACCGGTCTATCTACAGGCAGCCGCTCGCGAAATTCGCCTGGCAGACAATCACGAACGCCATCTTTCCGGCCTGTTGATAACCTCAAGTTAGGCAATCAGTCACTAGGGGGCGCTAGCATCTCTCAACAGCGTCGCTCGCCAGCTCAGTCTCACAGAGAGCGTGGTGCTGAGCGCACGTTCAGCAGAACGGCCGAACGCCGAGTGTCTTGCGGCGACGAGTACAGTCGGCCCGTGTTGTTTGAGGATACGCTGCGCTCGGATTCGTCGTTCGACGGTAGTTGTTGGTGTTTCAGCAAGCCCTGCATGTGACACACATGCACACATACACACACACACACGCACACACACACACATAGACAGGCACACACACACACATTTACACACACAGCCAGCAGGTGATAGTTTTGCAGCGTCTCTGGCATTAGAAACAAACTCTTTTACGTGTTGAGCAATTCATTTCGGTCATGCCTGGTCGTTGGGGGTGTTGATATCACACATACACACACACACACACACACACACACACACACACACACACACACACTTGACTGGTTTTGATATCACACATGACTTTGAAAATGATTGAAAAGTGCCCATCACCAGGGGGGGGCTTGGGGACTGGACCCCCCATAATATGGCAAGCCCCCCCCCCCCCCAAAAAAAAAATCATGATCATGGACATTAAAATTTCTTACCACTGTAAATGAAGTCCTGTAATTTTGGTTCAAGTTCGAGGACTCAAGCGGTGGGCCCCAGTCTCTTATTATATCATGTAGTCAGCGTTCGAGTGTAGTTCCTCATGCTTAGCCAAGCCCCCTCAACTGTTTCCTTAGCCCCCGCAACTTTTTCCTTAGCCCCCCCTCAGCCCCCCTGTCGGAAAATCCTGGCGCCGCCACTGCCCATCACAAAGAAAAATGGAAAATCACAGAACATGGTACGATAGTTAAATAACGATAGTTATTTTGGCTAAGACAATGCCACCAAGCTGTGATGCATTGTGAGATATCAAAGTAATCTTTCATAGAAGCATGCTGATATACACTTTTTCGGGGCCGACGACGTACGTAAATGTTTCAATGATGTATTTTACTTCCTTAGCTCAGTGTGTGAATCAATTTCGAGTTAGTGACTGAGAACTGTAGCTGCCTGTAATTATTTGAGAGTAAATTATCAGTAAATTTGCAAGTTTGTCAACGTTTGTCGTTTTGTCAGCCTGTTGTGGTTGATTTGTGCTGGAAAGCACTAGAGCAGGCTGTTATGTTCTCCGCCGCGTGTTGTGCTGTTGCAGTGCATATCGCATATCGCAGTGTTTTTGTTTTCATGTTCGTTCGCCTTGTCGAAGAACAACTGCATGAAGCATGCCAATTTGTGTTTTGGGACGGTCATGGTGCATGTTCGTGTGTGTGTGTGTGTGTGTGTGTGTGCACGTGTGTGCGTATGTGTGTGTGTGTCTGCGTGTGCCTGTGTGCGAATGCATGGACTGCACCAGACATGCGTAAGCATAATGTGTCGGTGGTGAGAGGCGAGAGGGTGGAGATGATTCGTGCCAGAGACACGCCACAACAGTCATCCACTACTTGCACCGGCAGCTCTAAGGCGCCACCAAAGAAGACCCCGAGCCAAACTAAGACCACCTCTGAGTCGAATGGTACGCCCATAATTCACGTATCATTGGGCATCGAAACAGTCGTTATGACATCGAAACGTTAATCGGTGCTTAGTCTTTTGTTATCGCTTCTATGATTCTCCGGTGTAGTTTGTTAACATTAGTGCAGTGGTTCTTAACCTTGTTGGAGGCAATGAACCCCTCAATTCTCATACATGCATTCATCAACTCTTCGTGTTTGAGATATTTTGAGAAAAATCACAAATTACGTACGATCAAGACAGTCACACAAGTAGACTACTACTGAGTGGACCGAGTTGCTTGCAGCACAGATATCAAGACCAAGCGATAACTAAAACTGCCTCACCGAACCCCTGTGGTTCAATCGAACCCAGGTTAATACCCACTGAATCAGTGTGTAACAATATATACGTAACGTATATACATCTCGTTGCCGACATTTATCATTTACAAGTTACGATTAATGATGGTGTTTCAAATGTGCACTAGATATTTAGGTGGTTCGGCACACTTCAAAGTGGTTAAGTGGAGTCATATCGGTCTTGTAATCCAAGTCTCTGCGGTTCGAATCTACTCGCTGGATTTTGAGCACAACACTGTGTGCTATTGAGAAATGTTTTGTTTGTCGTTGTGTAGACGATATTACTTGCTAAACTGACGTGTGTGTGTGTGTGTATGCATATACTGCAGCCGTGTCCAGTTCACGGCGGAATTTGACGACCAGCAAATCAACTTCCTCGGCCAGTACTCGCGCTGCCGGCGTTGCCACCGGCTCAAACTCACGCGCCACCACTGAGCGCAGCATGTCTGCGTGTCGCACACGCTCACAGCACGCACAAAGTACAAGCGTGCAGTCGGCAGACGGCAACAGCGAACAGCGCTCTGTCAGGTCCACATCGGCCTCTTGTCACCAGCAGCGGGGACAATCAGCGAAGACGGCGGCCACGACGAGTAGTGGCAGTCTCAGACGCACATGCAGCAACCAGGGCGGACTGTCGTGCAGTGACATCACCGAACAGGATTGGGCGCAGACGTCCGCTCAGCAGACGTTCGCTGGTTCTCTGCGTAGCAACCAGCAGCAGCAGCAACAGCGGGAGCAACAGCAGAGTGAGGTGACCCGCTGGTCTGCACACTCCCATCACGAACGTCATCAACGTCATCAGCAGCAGCAGCAGTCGGCTGTGTCGTGCAGCTCGCGTCGCGCCGTCTTCCAGGGCGGCCAGTACGACGTGTTCCGCGACGCCAGTCTGCAGCGCAAGAACCGCACGTTCGCCGTGTTCCGGCCGTGTCCGGCGGCTGCACTCTCCGGCGAGTCTCCGGCGTCCGGCATGCGGCTGGTGAAGAACTCCGGCCAGCATTGCTTCTACATGCCGAGTGTCAGCGATTAGCACAGAAGGTCAAGTCGTTGAGGACATGTTAGAAGTTGGATGCGCGAGTTTTGGGCCAGCTTGCTGGTATGGTGTGCCTTTCGTGTTTTGGTCAATTTTTTATTCAAAACTTCACATACACACATACACGCGTATATATACACATCAATTGGCTGACTAAGAAATGCACTTTCATTTTTAATTCGCTGGCTTTTGCTGGCGCATTGGATCGTTCGATCAACACGGGCCTGCCATAAGTTGATTTTTTTCTAATTGCGATATTCTTAATATATCAGAGCGGTTGTGTGCGCGGAATATCATGTGGTCGGGCATGATTCATGTTGAGATTGCTGCCTTCGGCTTGATTGTTTCTATTTTGTCAGCATTATGTGATTTTGTTGACGTTGATGTTGACGTTTTGCTGCTGATCTAATTGGGAAAGTATCACACTTATAAACACATATTTATCTATTATATTTGTATGTGTTTATGTGTAAGTATATACATGCGTTGCAACGGTTTTCGTTGTACGTGCACAGTTTCAAGTGAGCAAACGCCATTTCCGCAAACGGCAATGTTCACGTGTGGTTATTTTCTAACTGTGATGAGCCTTGTGCATAACGTGCGGATTTATTTTCACTATATATACACCATTGATGTGTGTTGTGTTTGTAGTGATAACCCAGTAGTTGTTGAATAACTGTTGACGCTAACTGACTGACTGGTGAAGGTTCTGTATAATCGGCCGTATTAATATATATATACGGTGTTATTGAGCTGTGGTTGGCGTGTGCCATCTCTATTTCATGCGTTCAATGTTTGCTTCTTGTGTTTTCAACTGATCACTGCCTTCTTCATTAGTTCTTCATGTTGCCGGAATGTGTGGAATACTAAACAATGGGGCGGTGCGTGTGTGTGTCAATGACTTTGGACGTAATTTATTCAAGATTAGCAAGCCTACGTCATATGAAACAATTTTGGCTGCGAAAATTTTAGGTGAGAAATAACTGAATATGACAGTCGAGTTATCTAAATATGACTGTCGAGTTAGTATTCTCGGAACTCTCTTGCGCATGGTTGCACGTGGTGTGCACTGCTCAGCGGGAGAGCGATGGACTTAGTCGGTGTTCAGGCACGTAGTAAGCATTGTGTACTGACGAAGAGTGGTGTCTGTGAAGAAATCGGTGTCTTTGTGAAGAAAAACTTGGAAGTTTTCTGATATCCCAAGCGGTAGATGCAGAAATACAAGCAGTTTGATGGCGTAGGAAGTCAGTCACAGTTATTTGTATCTGCGAATTATTCTGGAACACTTGTTACAAACAGCTTTTTCCTCTTATACCGCGTGTATTTCGCAAAATCATATCATTCAGCCTACACTTTAACAACCTTACTAACAAGAGTGCAAGTTGAGATTGACAGTGACTGTCGTCAAATCAGACGAAACTCACCGACGCATTCACCAGAGTTCAGTTCTAACTCATTGTGTTGCTGTTCCATAGACAGTCCACAGAACTCACCTTGTTGCTGGCTCGCTCTGTTGCTCACCATTTCTTATGTTTCTTTATTCGCCCATTCGTGCGATCATATATCACAGTTTCTGAGTTCCACTGCACCTGTATCGTCGTCTGCAGGTTTTCAGTTCGAACTCATTGTTTCGACGACGCCACAGACCCCATGGGATCCGCAACAAAGTTTGGAATGAAACCTGCGACAATGAGTTTCAACAATGAGTTTCAACTCAACCATTAATTTGGACTGAAACCTGCGAACGACGATACAGGTACAGTGATGCACAACAAGAAAGATGGATGATCGCACGAATGGGCGAACACAAACGCGAGCAACAGGGTGAGCAGCAGGGCGAGACAGCAGCAGGGTGCACTCTGTTGACTGTCTGCCAGGGAAGAGTGTGTATTTTTTTATAATTCAATTCGGGGAGAATGATAGGACAGAAGAAAGCTGCCGTTACAGTGGGGGCACCAACTCTGCTGAATTATCGCGCCCCCACCGGTCCTGACAGTAGTATCTCGGAGAAAAGAAGCAGAGGGTCCGCTTTTAGTCGCCTCTTACGACACGCAGCGGATACGGCGGCAGTATTCTTTTCCCCTGACCGCAGGGACAGGAAGAGTGTGTGTGACGGCGTTATATACAGCGCTGGTGTGTGTGGCTGGAAACGTGTGTGAATGCGCGCATGTCATCGCCGGTGGTGTACTGGGACATATGGTCTACGCACACGGATGTCGAAACAGGTGTTACCCTCGATGGCTGATTCATCCCTGGGTGATGTTGAGGCCAGGCGGAGTGCGTTCGCGGCGCGAACCCACTCCGCGCTGCCTAGTGTTTGCGCGGCGCGAACTTCGCGCTGCCTAGTGTTTGTCTTGGTGTATGTCCGTGTGTAGGGGACGTACACCTTCGGGACGCGACACTGTACCGGGTTGGTGCGCACTGGCAGGTGTTTTGGCTTGGTGTATGTCTGTGTGCAGGGGACATACACCTCCGGGACGCGTATCGCAGATGCGCTGGTAGGGTGTGTGCTTGTGGTGTATGGGCAAATGTTTTTGACCTACATTTGCGCAGGCGTCACAGGAGCCCCCCTCCAGTTCAAGGAGAAAAGCGGACTGGGGGCGGACGGCACGACCGGAACGGATGATTCGCGTACGCGAATCATCCGTTCTGCACTGCCATACTGCCATACTGCACTGCAGCACGAGGCCAAGTGAATTTGCAACAATAGAGTCGACCTCGTGCTGTACAGTCGGTGGCGAACTCGGAGGTGATTGCCGATGGCTGTTCCCACCTGTAACCGATGAGCTGAATGAAGTGATCACGTCGGGGTCACCACTTTGTTGCGATCCCTGGGTCTGGCGGACGATACAATGGGGAACGACAACACAATATATCTATTTACATGATATCACAGTACATTCAGAGTCGGTTACTTACAGTGGCGAAACAGTTATGTACAATGACGTCGACGAAACAATGAGCTCAAACTGAAAAACCTGCGGACGACGATACAGGTGCAGTGGAACACAGAAACTGTGATATATAATTGCACGAATGGGCGAAAGAAAAACACACAGTCAACAGAGTCCACCCTGCCTCCGTGCTTATCCTCAGTGGCTGAATTTTATTCCACAAATCTTCCTACTTCCAAGTATTTATATTAGCTCGAAGAAATGCGGCAGTGCGCTTAAATGTCAATGGCAGAGGTCAATGACTCTTATGTAGCAATATATTACATAGACGGCTCCATTGATCTCCGCATCAACAGGACCTTTGCCGCTGCAGTTTTCCACGATGTAGAGCTTCGAGCTTTGACTTCTGATTGCTCTTCCTCACTGCAAAACAGAACCATTGACCATCCATCTGGTTCTTGAACACGCAATAAACCATCTCCAGAGTCGAAAGTCGCAGCACACACTGATTCCTAAGCCAGACTGCAGGCGTTCCACAAAAACATCTTAGCGACAATGTGGGTCTCACCACCGCCAGTCTGCTACCATACGCGACATTTGTAAGCAGGGGCGGCGAGTGAAAATCCATTGGATACCCGGTCAGATCGCTGACGAGGTTGGCGCGGCGGGGGCGTGGAAGGTGGTTCGACGGTGGATGGCGGTGTGTGTGGGCGTTGTGAAGATCGGCTGGTATTCGACAGGTGAATTTATTTTCGTGTAGCACCACAGTATATATATATATATATATATATATATATATATATATATATATATATATATATATATATAAATTGTAAATATGATGATCTGTGTGAATGCTCTGTTCTCCGAATGTGTCAGATGCGCAATGAACAATTATTCATTCATTCATCTCGTAACTTCTGGCCATGTACAGATATAGCAAAAAATCCATAGTCACAATTTGGAAGGCCTCAGTATGGTAAATATCAAACTGTGCAAGCTGACTTCAAGCTCTTCTTTCAGCTATGAGCCGTAATCAGAGGATTTCCTAGTGGTGTAGGGGGATCCGTCCCGGGCTGCACATTTCAGGAGCGACATAAGAGCTAAAAGACGCTGAATTATCGTTATATCTGAGTCTCATTTCTGAATATACTTTTTTATATTTGCTCTTTCAATATCAAAAGAACGTTGCTGTCGAATGTTGAAACGCATGATCTCTAGCGGTTATGTCACTCGCAAGCATACATGTTAGGGGCGTCAAAAATACCCTCCCAGGCAGCATATAGCTTAGCTAGGCCACTTGGTTTATAACAGTCATCAATCCTCTGTACAAACGCACTACGCCGTCAAGTTGTTCTAGATCACCAGTTGTCGATCTCTGGGTGAAAACAAATTGAAGATACTTTGTGCAATGTGCTCAAGAAAGGCCAGACATGAGGACTGTGGTGTTGTTTCAAACGAGGCGTGCAATAGTGGACGGTGTGTTGATACACGTGCTGCAATGGGCCGCATAGTGTTAATGTTGGTTGTACGTGCACGCCTGACTGGCGCATAAGCTTCGGAATATGCAATTCAGAGTTAACTGCGGCATTTAATGTGACACCGGGGTCACAGTATGATACCATCTCGGGTCCACTGACCTAAACTATGTTGATTGTGATCAATTATACGTTTGTTAACCAAGTTACAGCAGTTACGCAGCACAATAGTCTAGACCAGTAGTCCACAAACTTTGTACTCCACTTGCCAACTTCTTAATGAACCCACTTTTCATTTTCCACAAAAGCGCTGAGAAAACCGATGAATTCAGTTGTTGCATCAGATTAATAAATTAAAATGAAACCAATTCGGGTTAATAGAGGCACTCATTTTGCCAGTGGCGTAGCTAGGCTATCTGCCGCCCGGGGCAGACATTTTCTTCCCGCCCCACCATGTATGCTTGCGGGTCACTTAGCAACAAGGGACTGCGCGCTTCAGCACGACTATGAGGGAATTAGCAAGTCCATATGTCCATATGTCGATATATCTGGAAAGATGACCGATTTATAATATTCATGATTCCAGTAATCTAATCGGGAAAGATTATTATTTGTGATTTGATGTCTAAACTTGACCGAGATGTTTATTGTCAGTCATGTGTATTCACCGACGTGTGCGTGTATGCTGGTGAGCCTGTGTGCGTATGTGTATGTGCAATCGGAACGCTTACAATATAATTAGCAGGACGCTTTTTGCAATGTGCTAAATGGGGGAGTGTGTTAGGGGAGCTTGTGAGGTTGTACGGTGGAAATTGTCTGTGAGAGTTGCTGCTGGCGAACATATTTTTTGTTCGTTTGTTGCATCGACATTATTTCCAATCGGTCTTGCCTTCATTCAGCCCTTAGTTATTTGAAATTTAAAACGCATATATTTTGCAGTATATTCAATAATGCGACTAAGATATAACGACAATTATACGACGTCTTCAGCAGCTCTTGTGCCGCCCCTGAAATGTGCCTCCTGGGGCGAACCACCCCCTACACCACGCCACTGATTTGTCCTTCTGACCGACTTCTGATTCCCTCTTACCAAACCCTCCCTTCCCCACCAGGGTGTAATTCCTCACAGGTTATGGACCACTATAGACACTAGATAGACTAAAGGTACAGGAGAATTGACATACTACGGTGTCAATATTTGGTACACGGTAAACTGTGCAGTAGATGGAATGTGAAATGTTAGTAAGGACATATGTCATTACTAGAGTTGGAAGTTTTATGTGATAATTTTTGGCCTTTATGTTTATTATTATGTGACGAAAAATGTCAAAATATTTTGTCAAAAGTCCCAAAATATGTTATTCAATTTTCATATAATATATGAATTTCGGAGTCTTTCGTAGATTATTTGCATTTTTAGCATGTATCTAGCGACATACCAGGGAAGCCACCCTCAGGGAGGCGAAATTTTCGTAGTACGTGGCAAAAGTTTCACCTTGATTGAGCCCTTCCGATAATGTAGGAGTGCAGTGGCGGCGCCAGTATTCTTCCGGTGAGGGGGGCTAAGGAAAATATGTGGGGCTTTGCGAAACATGAGAAGCCACACTCGAAATGCTCATGCAAGAGGTGCAATTTTGGACTTTTGCTCCGAGGCGATGATCCCATGATTCGATTCTGCATGTATAGTTGATATGATGCTTTTCGAGTCAGCAACCGATTTGTTTGTCGATCGAGCTGTGACTTGTGACCAGCGGACACGTTTTTCTCACATGTTTTTCAATATTATTTTCCCATCAGACATGTTTCTCTGGGAAAATTCGACATCACGCTGAATTCCTTTAACCCTTGGAGCGTGACGTTACAGTACAGACAGACGTCATTTGAGGGATTTGTGTCGAGTAATTTCCGAAAATGTAAATATGAAGTACATGTATGACACGTGTATCTAGCTTGGAGCGATCACACAAACTAAACCACAACCACAGCCCATATGATAGTTAATTAGGAGTATATCACCGTGCTACACTCTTCGTGTCCAGACTTGAGAAGCTATTAGGAACGTTGCTATATTTCCATTGTCAATGTTGCTGGCGTTGATATTAAACCTATATGCAGTGTTCTAGTGTATCACAACATGTTGAATCCGTGATTTGTTATTACAGTTATTAACAAGACAGATTAATTAAAAGCACAACATACAAACATATATATTTAGACAACATTTTTCTGTGAAAATGGCATTTTATATTGTTTTCGCTTAAAAACGACATTTTATGTGATAAAATATTTTTTATGTGATCAAATATAATTCCAAACTAGTCATTACACATACAAAAATAGCGACAAAAGCAATGTTAATTTCGATTCTGTACAAATACGTGCTAGTTGTCCAGAGACCTTTGTAGAAATATCTACCATTTTTTGGCCTATGTCTAAGATCAGTGGCGGCTCAAAGCATTTGGATAATTTTCTCTGGGAAATTTAAGTGAGTTTGACGACGATACACCAAATTTTCACGACACCGCACATGAGGCTGAACTGTCAATAATATATGTACTCATAACATTTTGCCTCTTATGGAACGCTAAATGGCTGTAGTGTATGGGTAATTTCTCACCATATTCCACAATATTGGGCCTGAAATATATGAAATGTAAGAACGTCAACAAAGTGATTCAGCTGTGTGTATGTGTGTGTGTGTGTGTGTGTGTCAGTGTGTGTGTCAGTGTGTCTCTGGAATGTGTGCAATGTTCTCAGAATTGTTTTGATCTGTTAATCTGGTGCGTGTTAGTGCATTGCTATCATTGTCACACAAACACACAGCACACACACCGACACGCTCACACATACACACAAACATACACCCACACATTCATAGCACTTACAGTGCGCAGTCTTAGTCGCGATCAGTCAAGTATGACCGGTGAATCCCGCTTGTTCTGGAGAGCAGCTCCTTGTTCCAAGGCTACGTCGTTCGAAACAGCCTATTCATGCTGCATTCACAGCTGCCAGGGACGGCCTTAAATAGTTGGAGGTGCTAGGCAAAGCAAATTATTTGGCAGCCCCAGATGAGATGGAAACTCAGACTCAGAATTGATGGCATGTTTTGGTTTTTTGTATGCGAGACTGGTCAGGCTCCTCGTTTCATGTCAGTAGTTTCTCATTGATTTAAGCCTGGAAAATCTCGTTGTTCCCGATGCAATAGTAATCGGAATTATCAAGGTTAATACGTAGGTGTGAATTCCTGTATAATTGTTGTGCGAGATCCTCACCAATCTAGGGTCCTAGGCGGTCGCCTAGTTTGTCTATGCCTGAGACCGGTCCTGCCAATAACAATATGAACGTTAGGTGTTTCGAAGCGACCAATTGTTTTCCAATCCTGCATTGTACAATCAGTCGATGACAAAAAGTCAAACAGAGGTAAGTTTGTCGGTGAAAGTATTCAAACTTACACATCTGGCATGTTGTTCATTTGCGATTAACTACTTAACACATCCAATTAACGATGTAACTCTCAAACTGAGACTCGCTGCTTTCAATTTGCGCACATAGTGTGGTTGTGTGTGTTTGTTGACTTGCGCGCCAACTAACACCCGCCGTCTGGCGCGTGGGTGTGTGTCCGTCTGTCTGTGTATGTGTCTGTGTATGTATGTGTGCTCGTTGTTTATTTGTGTACCGCTTTCTGTGTGGGCCACCAATTATCGGATGTCGCGTCTGATGCGCATTAGCACTCACAACAGTGCTACACTACACACAGGCCACGTGTATGTGTATGTGTGTGTGTCTGTGTGTATGTGTGTGTGTCTGTGTGTGTGTGTGTGTGTCTGTGTGTGTCTATGTGTGTGTATGTGTGTATGTATGTATGTGTGTGTGTGTGTGTGTGTGTCTGTGTGTGTGTATGTGTGTGTATGTGTGTGTATGTGTGTCTGTGTGTGTCTGTGTGTGTCTATGTGTGGGTATGTATGTGTGTGTCTGTGTGTGTGTGTGTGTCTGTGTGTGTCTATGTGTGTGTATGTGTATGTGTGTGTGTCTATGTGTGTGTATGTGTGTGTGTCTGTGTGTGTGTCTGTGTGTGTGTATGTGTGTGTATGTGTGTGTATGTGTGTCTGTGTGTGTCTGTGTGTGTCTATGTGTGTGTATGTATGTGTGTGTGTGTGTGTGTGTGTGTGTGTGTGTGTGTGTCTGTGTCTGTGTCTGTGTCTGTGTGTGTGTGTGTGTCTGTGTGTAGTGAACATGCATGTTTGTGCATATTTATCTGTGTATGTGCTCATGTGTGTATGTGTATTTTGTATGCTCGCGTGTGTGTTTGTGTTTGTGTGTACGTGTGTGTGTGTGTGTGTGTTAGTGCACGTCCTCACTCATCTCGACAGATGATATCTTAAATGACCGTCGATCGTCGCGCGGCCGACAGTTAGCGCTCGTGCGGTGCACGTGATCATGAACATCTCCGTGCTGGCTGCTGCCGTCGTGTGTTTGACGCTCACTCAAGATGAGGAGCCCGCCAGGTGTGTGCAGGTGCACGACGCCCACACACCTGTGACTCACTTGTCGCGCGCAGAGCGTGTGAATAGAACTGCCAGTGCGATTGCAGAGTTGCTGAGAGCGGCGCCGTCTGTTTCCAGGTAAGCCGGTCTGGTAGGTCGACCAGAATTTTGTCATAATTTGCATTCAAGTCAATCAGTGACTTAGTGTGGGGTGCGGGAACGGGACAGGTGGCTCTTCCCGGGCGGCACGTTTTAGAAGGCGGCACAAGAGCTGCTGAAAACGTTGAGTTATCGCTCTGTCTGAGTCGCATTTCTGAATACTCTATTTAATATTCGCTATTTTTATCTCAAATTAATTTTTGAAGGTGGGATTGATTGAAAATTAATATCTCCGTAGAGGTGAATGGAAACATGTTCTGTGATAAAGGGTTTGTCTATTCAGCTATATCGACATATGAATTAGCTAGCTCCCTTACAGTTGTGTTGAAACGCACAGTCTCCTGCGGCTAAGTGACCCACAAGCACACATGATGGGGCGGCAAAAAAATTACCGGCCTGAGCAACGGATAGCCTAGCTACGCCACTGAAATCTATGCAAACACACGTGCACCTTTCAATTGCAAACGTTTCACCTATGTATCATCAACGGGGATCTTCAATATGGCGCCTCATCATTTTCACTATACTCTCGTTTCCAGCTAACGAGTGAATGCATCTCCTGGATCATTTTGGAAAATATTTCAATGATTGTTCTCAATTTGTGTGCGGTAAATGAAAGTTTAACATATCTTGATCTCAGAACGTATTTCGTTTAGTCGTTTTCGTTCATTTCGTCGTCGAACGTTTCCGGTTAGAGCAGTGGATCTTGAGGGGGGTCGATCGCACCCCCTAGGGGTTCGATCCTAGTTTCTAGGGGTTGCGAGGATTCCCGTAAAAATTAATGAACAATGCTTATGCTTGATAGTGCCTATGCTTTATATTTTCCATGAAAAAAACTTGCACTTGAAAAAGAGAACTTGAGGGAACTATAAGTTGAATGAATGAATATTGAATTAAATAGTTTTATAATTAGTTTCATTTTTTATTTTCATCTCTTTCATATAGCTATCAATAACACAGGGGGTGCGACACCTGACTGCTCATTTGATGAGGGTACGAACACTGAAAATAGTTATGAACCACTGGGCTAGAGCGAATATTCTGGCACAGTTTCGACCAAAGTCCCTCAGCTCAATGACCTCGCGCTTGCTGGGAAAATAATACGTTCACCATCAATATATGACTCATAGAAACCTTTTCCATAAACGCTCTTCCATATGAGCTCTTTGCTTTTAGCTATAATTGCTCTAATGATGTTCAATCCAGAAATAATTGACTGTGAATCCGTCGTCAAACACATTATTTCATCCACAACACCAGGCTGCGGGCAAATGACGTTTGAACTGTCATCTTGATATGAATTCCATCTCATATCATGTGAGTGTGAATCTGTGTGTATGTGAGCATAGCGCTATGTTGTGCATAAATGAGCCCATGTTATACTCGTGTCATCACCACCACTATTGTTCCGAATCAAATCTGCAAAAAATACATACATATCAAGGCCGTAGACTTAGTATTAGTAGACGTAGTATTAGTACTCAAAGTTGACTGTTGGTCAATTACATGGAACTCTAACATGGGCGTATATCCTTGGTGTATGGAGGGTGTGAATATGCAATTATATGCCCGAGAATCTTGCCGAGCTCAGCTCATTGGATATCATCAAAATCATCATAGCAAAAAATATCAATACGCAAAAAATATAATTTATATTTAATATTTGAAACATTACACTTTGTACAGTATATTTTCCATTTAGGTATTTGTACTGTAATTGAATAGACACAACATATTGATGGTTATATGCAATTGACCAATTGAGCTAACACTAATGCATGGCTGTCATCCCCCCGAGCCTCGACACAAATCTACGCCACTGGACTCTAAGCCATTTTTGTCTTAGTAAATTACAACACAGATATCTCAATGATAAGCATATTGCATATACTTGAAACCCCACAGACACTTGTCGTGTATTGTTACTTTTTTCTGAGCTAATTTTGATGACAACGTAGCCAATGAACTGAACGCAGCAGAATTATCTGAAGTATAAATCCATATTAATAGCCCCCAGTCAATTTGTCGGGGTTTTTTTCCGCTTGTTTTGCGCGAATTTACGCAGATATACCGATGCATTGCACGATGAAAACGTCACACCGCTGCATCCAGGTCATCTAGCACATGTTATATTGTCGAACTCAGTGGAGCGTGTTGTGGAGACTGACATCGCTTGCATCACGTGCTAGAGGTTCACTGCATTTCAGTTGCTCGGATGTATTCACATCCATATTAGAAGAGACAGTGTGTGTGTGTGTGTGTGTGTGTGTGTGTGTGTGTGTGTGTGTGTGTGTGTGTGTGTGTGTGTGTGTGTGTGTGTGTGTGTGTGTGTGTGTGTGTGTGTGTGTGTGAGTGTGAGTGTGAGTGTGTGTGTGTGAGTGTGAGTGTGTGTGTGTGTGTTTATCATAACATTGGACTTTTCATGACAGTTGTTTTCACGTACTATTTTGTTATACAATGCGTGAGTTATTATAATACATCCTTTGATTAATATGCTGCATTCGGTTGAGCTTGCATACATGTTGAAATGCATACAAATTCGTGCGCCCGTGCGTGTGTTTATGTTATTCTTTGTATATTTTGCTTAATTGAACCTTGCAAATTTGCAGGCACCTTGAAAGTCGATGATCAATATGCTTCTCTGTCCTAGCCTACGCTAGTCTATCTGTGTTTCTTTTTCGGTCAACAACAAGGCCCTATTGCGCGTCGCTCCAAAGTGCGCTTAGCAAAATGGAGGCGGAGCTACGGCGCTCTGTCCACTGCGATACTAGCGCTCTCTTACGGCATAAAGTGTAACTAACCTAACCCAACCTAACCTAACTTAACCTAACCTAACCTAACCTAACCTAACCTAACCTAACCTAACCTAACCTAACCTAACCTAACCTAACCTAACCTGACCTAACCTAACCTAACCTAACCAACCTAATCTAACTTGACAACGAAAATGCATGTGTCAATAATAACACTAGAATAGTGCGTTGATTAGCTTTGATAAATATATATTTCATAAAGTAATATTGGAATAATAAATATTCTAGCAGCATATACGTTATTTAGTGCTCAAATATCACACATGTGCGAGAACTGCATGAACGGATGGGCAACAAAATCATGGATCGATCACAGGCAAATATTATTGAAAGAAAGATATTACTACATGACCTTTGACTACCAGGTAGCTCAACCGCCCTAGAACAGGCTTTGCTTTTTCCTCGTTAGGTTAGGCTAGTCACTTTCCTCACTGTACAGTGTACAGTGTTGTAGTGTACAGTGTTGTAGTGTACAGTGTAGTAGTGTATAGTGTAGTAGTGTACAGCGTAGTGTATAGTGTACAGTGTGCATTTTTACCAACAGCAAGGGTTGACCTGATTTAATATTGAAATCGTCATCGGTGTAGCCGTTCTGGTGTATTTGTACAAGCCAGACACCCTGGAGATATTTGTAAACAATAATTAAAGAGTTTTATCAGTGGTGGCGCCGAGGGAAGCTTTAAAGGAGATGAAGCCCCCAAGAATGTGCCAGCCCCCTGAGCCTAGGAAAACCCCTGGCAGTGAACATTTCGAGTGTAGTTGCTTATGTTTCGCCAAGCCCCGTATATTTTTCCTTAGCCCCTCTAAATACCATACCGGAGGCGTCCTGGCGTCGCCAATAATCTTCATGAAATAAGGCACTAATCGATGTTCTTTACAAAAATTTTACATATTTTGTCAGGTACCGGTCTTTGGCTCTGCACAACTTCAATTGGGCGGACCTGCCGGAAAGATTGTTTGAGCACTTGCAGATACCAGTCACCAAGCTGAACCTGAGCAACAACAGCTTGTCGACCATATCAGCCGCCGTGTTGGCTTCTCTCAGCCGTCTGGGACTGCGCGGTCTTGTGCTCAAATTCAATCAGCTATCTCGTGTTCCCGAGACGTTGTGGCAGCATCTACAACTGCGAGTTCTTGTTGTCGATCACAATCGTATCACAAGGCTGGCTGCACTCGGATCTGTGCCCAGTAGACTTGCCGTTTTGCTTGCATCCAACAACGACATCACACACATAGAGCCTGGCTTCGCTCCACCAACTCTGCAGCAATTGTCGTTGGCCAACAACAGTCTGACGACTCTCAACACGTCCATCAGGTCGGTGACTATGATCAGAGCCGTTGCGAGGAATTATGCCCCCCCCCCCCCGAAGGCAAAACTTGGGGCTCACATTATAAGTAAGTCACCAAATAATGATATATTTATTAGACATAATCACATAATACGTGAAGCAAAGGGGCCCCTCAACTTTCGCCCACCCCCCGGCCGGGGGGTACGGGGGCGGTTGCTACGGCTCTGACTATGATCCTGGACTTTGGGAAGCAGTGTTTGTTCCCGTCCTGCCTGATTCAAAATGATATTCGAGAGGAAGATATCCCAAATATATTCACGTCGCTGAACTTTGAATTATTTAATTATTTATGTGCCCATTACGTAAGATCTATATAGTCATGTATGACGTCCGTATTAGTGTGAGAATGTGTATTCGAAAAACATCGATGATCACATCAGGTTAGACTTGTGATACGCTGTCTGCATATCGCAAGTCTAGCCTGCAACTCAGAACCGACAAATATCGCCTTGGGTATCAACGGGGTGAGTTTGTGGAACAAATCCTCACATCAGAGAGCTCTCGTCCGCTCGACGCGCGTGCTGAATTGTTTTGTCCATGGGTGGCTCCGAGAGGAGTGAAAGAACTCAGACGATTTCTTAGATTTACCAATTTTTACAGAGATTTCACTGAAAACATGTGCACTATTTGTGCACCACTATACAAATTGACCAGAAAGGGAGTTAAATGGGAATGGAACCACGAATGCCAGAAAAATTTCGTACAACTGAAACTAGCTATTGCTTAATGTTCTACGCTCCGATATCCATCCTGGAATAAACCGTTCTATGTGTGCACGGACGCCAGTGCCGACGGAGTAGGCGGAGTGCTCGCCCAACTGGACGTAAGCGGAAATCTGCAGTCAATATCATTTTATTCGTCAGGCTTGTCGACAGCACCGATGAATTATGTAGCAGGCGAACTCGAGGCTTGGGCGCTAGTCGTGGCGATGAGGAAGTGGTGGGTCTACCACCAGGCAGCAAATAAAGTGTATTTGGTGATCGATCACAACCCGCTGGTCTGGATGCGGCGCCGGAAGGATCCCAGGGGAAAGTTTGCCCGATGGCTGGTTGTGTTGGAAGCGCTTCACAACTACTAAGTGATATACCGTAAGGGATCCAGCAGCCAGGTTGCCGATTATCTCAGTCGCGTACCGTCCCGGGTCGATCGGCAAATTACAGATGAAGATGAGTGTGTCGATCGGCATGTATACTATGTACGGGAGGTTGACCTGGACATGTTAGCGAATGTACTGATCGAAGACCCAGCGATATCGTTCGCTAAGCAACCATTGGCAGCAAATGGAGCGGTGAAGGAAGGAATGGTCCGTCGCTGCAGTAAGCTAACCTTGTGCAGCGACGTATTGATGAAGAATGGAAGAGTTGTAATGGCTGATCGGTTACACACGCCAATCGTCGGATAACATCACAAACGAGGACATTTTGGCAAGCAGAAGACTCTGTCTCCTATTCGTCCGAATTACTAATGGATAGGAATGGGTTCTACAGTGGAGATGGTCTGCAGAAAATGCAAAGTGTTGGCAGCCAACAAACGATCTAATGAACCTAGAGTCACGATGTGCTTGCCTAATTACGATGCCTCAGAGCCAAGGGAGTCATTATCAATGGACATCGCTACCTTACCTTGGAGCGAGGAGGGATTTCGTTACCTGTTGGTTATGGTGGATAATTTTTCGAAGGTGGTTGAAATGGCACCAATGCATGACCAGTTGGCTGATTCAGTCGTGAGAGCTTTTAAAGCCGAATGGATATATCGTCATGGAGTACCGCGTATTCTGATCACGGATCAATGTGGGAATGTGGACGGCAGTGTCGTACGAAACATGTGTCAAGAACTGGGCATCGAAAAACGACATACAAGTCCATATCATCCACAGGCGGACAGTAGCGGCGAACGGGCCTTTCAAACATGCAAGCAAACTATGTCTGGCAGAGCAAGGAAACAGTCAATAAGAGTGGCCTTCAGTAGTTCGGGAGGCGGCATTTTATGTCAACAATACAGTGAATCGCTGGACGAAAAAGGCTCCCTATGAAGTCATATTGGGCCAAACTCTCCGCTCGCCAGGATCTTTTGTACGTAGTGAGAGCGCAGGTGTTATCGACCCTAGTGACGTGGCTGCAGAAGCCCGAGCTACCGTTGTGGCCGTGCAAAGCGAGGTAGAGCAGAATACAAGTCGGTCCCGGCAAGACGACAAGAAATATTACGACAATGGCAGATCAGAACCGTCGAGACGCAGCATTTCACAGGATGACAGCGTCATGGTCCGAAACGCGACAAGGACAGGACTGGACCTCTTTGTTCATGGGGTCGCGCAAAGTAATCAGGTGTCGAGATCCTATCGTGTGGCTGGAGCCGGTACGGGGTCAAACTGCAGATGAGTGCGTCAATTTAGACAGATGCAAGCGAGTGATGACAGAGTCACCGGACAGCATTGTTGAAGACCGTCTGGACGCGCCGCAGTCAACAAATATCGAGATTCAGCCATCTGCCGACGCTTCAGAAGAAGAGCCGCCGTCGGTGGTCAGAGCTCAGCAAGCTGGAAGCGAAGAAGCGAATGCAGACGTGTTCAACTTCCTGCTTACAACCAGCAGATCGGGGCGCATAATTCAGCGCAACAGGCGTTACGCGGAATTTGAGTGATAGGGGGAGTGATGTGAGAATGCACCTTTTGGCTTAATGTATCATTCTTGGCGTTTTCTGGCTAAAGACAAGTCTAGCAATTTCGGTGTACGTTGTTGAATTTCCAAGCTTTTATCATTGTTGTGTGATCAATGGTATCTTCAATTAATCTTGATTTCTTATGAATAGATCGTCGTTATTATTGCTTAACGAGTATTCATTCGTCTCGTTACGACATTGCATACCATTCACGGGAGTGTTTCAAATGTATATAACAATTGTCACAGGGAAATTCGATCATGTCAAATTATATCAGAACATACACAAATATACGTGTTTTCACTGCTCTACTTTCCGAATGATTCGCTGTCATTGTTGATACGTTGCAGACACCTGGATAAGCTCGAATATGTTCTTCTCACCAACAACAGTTTGATGAGTCTCGACAGCCAGCTTCCACCACAACTGCCCGGGATATTTGTGGCTCACAATAATTTGCTCCACCTGCCTGAAGATCCGTTAATGCGCATGCGTCACGTATCTGCTGCCCACAATTTGCTGCGTAAAATCGGCGGACGTCGTCTGCAAATGCCAGAGCTCGAGCACTTGGACTTGTCGCACAACAAGCTGCTCAAGGTCGGTTGAGATAGTACCCTAATACGTGGTTTAATTTATATTGTTGTCCTGGTTTTTCGGTCTTTATTTTGTGGTTTTATTTATACACATGCTCGAAGCGAAGATTCACATTTACACCCAGAGACAGTGGAGGTTTCATGGGAATGTCTTCCTGGATTCATCTATCTTTTACCACCGAGCTGTAAACAGATACAAGATAGTCTATATAATATCAATTCTCTTTTCATACAGATTGTAGCGACGCGTGATCCAACACAACGTGAACACAAGATAACGTTTTACTGGCGCAACTGAACACACAGTGAATAATGGCGATACAATATGAGAACGAACGATGTATAAGCATGCAGACACACACACGCAGGCACACATACGGACACACACCTGTATTCCAAAGCGCACTTACACAACACAGTGTACACTACAGCCACAAGGACAATGTGAGGAGAATGAGAGACTTGTGCCTTCAATATCCTTTTCTGTGAGTGTCGTTGCGTTTAATAAACCGGTTTCAGGCACTGGGACGATATTTGGCGTCCATATGCTCAATTTAAAGGTTTAACAACATCTGTTTGTCTTGCTATTGTTATGGTGTGACGCAGCTTGACGTTGAAGACGTATCAGGATTGTCCAGTCTACAGCATCTTCTGCTTGCCGGCAACAACATCACCACCGTCGAGCCCATCTTATGCTCGCTGTGTTATCTGCGCTCTCTCGACCTGTCCTTCAATCATATCACATCAATGAAGTTTCTGACTCACCGGAGAAACTCGGTAATGGAGCATTTAAAGATCAAGTGTTCTAATGTGTATGTGTGCATGTACACATGCATGTATGTATACACGTGTATATGCATGCATGTGTGTGTGTGTGATGTGTGTCTGATACCATGTACGAATTGGAACAATTCAGATTCCTGAAAACAGCACGTGTTGTGAGCCGTCGTTGACGGACCTGAATCTCAGCAACAACAGAATATCGGCTTTGATTGGCGTGCGTATATCGTGCCTGAGAACGCTGGACGTGTCGTTCAACTTGATTTCACACGTGCGTACTGTATAGTCATTGCTGCTCTTTAGACACCACTCCTCTAGAGAATCCACAAAGTTTAAAGTTGGGATAATATCCGTTTGCACCAATTTTTTCGGATGTTGCCAAATCAAGAACGTTTACTTCAACAAGAAACTTGTATGCATTTTGTGTGGATATCTATCCTGATAACACGCTTTGTTCACATAATACAGGTCTCCAGGGATCACCTCACTGACTTAGAAGATCTGGTGAAACTGAACCTTGCCGGCAATCGGATTTCAACTGTGGACATCTGGCCCGCTTCCCTTGTCCCACATTCGCCGTCTCGACTATGTACTGGTGCCAATGAGTGCTCACCACTCTCTAATAGCACCCAGGTACACGAGTCACTCTGGTGTTTTCCTTATCGAATTGAAGCTGTTACGAATAAGATTCAGCGATTAAATTAGGAGATATCAGGCGAAATCAATATCGTTGGCATGATTTGCTGATGAATTTCAACATGCTTTGTTTCAGTGTATATATTTTTGTGTCCGAGGAAATTTGAGTTAACGCTCGAAGGTTATTTGTATTGAACTGAACATGGTGTATTTGAACTGAGTGCAATCTTGAAAGCCGACACACTTGAGTGTTGACGTTGTTGCGTTTTCTTGTACAGATCATCGATACCATGAGGCTATCAAGTCTGACGTCACTGGACCTCAGCGGCAACAATGCCATCACACGACTGCGCGTTTCTTCACTGCTACTGCCTGCACTGTGTGGTCATGACGAGGACGGTGAGCTGGCAAGGCCGCTGATGTGGGACTCCTCGCGCAACCAGTGGCTCTGCACACCCGGCTCGTTACCGGCCAATATTCGGCCAACAATGAGATTGGAGATGGAGTACATCACGGAAGCTCACCGAGAAGATGGAGTGGAATAACAGAATAACTTGCATAACTTGCACACATAAAATAGCTCGCAACAAAAGATGGCAGTTAAGCGAGTTGTTCACGTGTCTTCTATTTTCTAGTTCTCATTGTGTCCTATTTTGCCATCAAATGTGTTCATACATCTTACTGCTGGCTGCACAACTTGTTAATGTATGTTATAATTGGTTAAATGTGCGCAATCTACTCTATAACAATGATAATATTTGTTTTCAAGTGTCTGATTGTTTGAGACAATCATTCGGAGCCCTTCACTCATGTGCCACGCTCTAAACAGCCCATATTGTTATGTATGCATGACATGTGTTACCACGCAACGGTGCGTGTATATGTGAGATGTGGCTCTTAATAAACGCGTTTCGATTATAAGCGGACGTAATGCCAGGAATTATTCAGTGGCAATTATCGATGGATACTTTTGATCCAGGATACTTCCAGGATACTTTTCATCCCACATCAGTTAATATCTAACAATTAAATCACAAGATAATTATTACATGAAACTTACACATATACACACATACATACATACGTATACTCACAAACATACACACACAAATATTTATATATATATATATGTATATATATCGGCGGTGTCACGCTTGTGCTGCGGCAAGGGCACACCCAGTCAGATCATACCGTGGGGCTCTCTGAGTCGGTAAAATGCTGTTTTCCTCAACTTGCTCGTTCATAACTGGTCTCAAGTTGGTGATATAAATTGTTTCAAGCAGTTTCAGACGCCGTATGTCACGTTCTTGGTCAATGATTTCTGTGCTATTTAATATCTGCTCCCTATTGATCTTTCGCTTGTGTACCGAGATGTTGTGTCTTTGGATTGCATCATTGCTGAGGTGGCACGTCAGCCGTCGCGACAGTGCTTTGATCGTCATACCGGGGTTACGACCGTTTTAGCCAACGAACCATTTTGGCCAACGCTCGGCGATCGAAATACGATGCGATGAATATCGACATTGGCGAAAATGGTACATGTTGTGTGTGAATCTGACAGTGGCGTATCTAGTGACTGAAAGTTAAACGAGTGACCATTTTGGCCAATCTTTATTCAGTTGTATGTAGTTCAGTGTCTTTCAAATTTTTGAGCACAAACAAATCGTTAGATTAGCTTTGGTTAGGTTAGGTTAGGTTTGGTTAGGTTTGGTTAGGTTAGGTTAGGTTAGGTTAGGTTAGGTTAGGTTAGTTTTTGCTTAACTTTCAGTCACTAGATACGCCACTGTCAACATGTACCATTTTAGCCAATGTCGATATTCATCGCATCGTATTTCGTCCGCTGAGCGTTTGGCCAAAATAGTTCGTTGGCTAAAACGGTCGTAGATCCGTCATACCGATGGGATCTACGACCGTTTTAGTCAACGAACTATTTTGGCCAAACGCTCAGCGGACGAAATACGATGCGATGAATATCGACATTGGCATATGAATGAAGCCCACACTCCTCATTTGGATATTTTGTTGTGATTCGGACTGTTGAGTCATCCGCTCGTCAGCAATAAACAAACAATATCGACATGCATGTAATTCCAGCACACAGCACAATATTGTTTATGTATCCTTCAATGCCACCACACGATTCTCTGTGTTACTAGAGTATTTATATTTATCAGGGCAATCGACGCCATCCACCAGACTGGCGCAACAACAACACACCGCTTTAAACAGCCGTTGAATAAAAAAACATTAGATTCAGTTATCAAGTCGTGTAAGGTATAAGGCACTGTATCGTCAGCAGACAGCAAAAACACACATTATTCATGAATCAGTTGGCTTTCACCGCCAGCCTGTCTCTGTGAGGCCTTATCTCAACCCGGCGCGGCAGTGGCGGCAACACGGTGACGAGCTTGGAGGGGCTGAAACCCCCACAAAATACACCAAGCTCCCCAAATCCCCCCCCCCCCCCCCCCAAGTCCTAACCATGAACATTTCCAGTGTGGTTACTCATGTTTTGCTAAGCCCCCCGCCTTTCCCAGCCTCCCACAGGAGATATCCTGGTGCCGCCAGTGCGCCGCAGAGAGCTAATGTAGCGAGTAGCCGTTCACAACTGGCGCCCGACAGCTGAACATGGGTGTCAAACAGCTGAAGCTGGCGGCTGAAATAGGCTCGGCTGAAGTGGCGGCTGTCGCAGCAGGAGCGGTTGCGTACATCAGTTCAGCTGTGTGTTACAACGAGCAAATGCACGCATTAGATCAGTGGTTCTCAAACTTTCTCAGTGTTTGCACTTTCTTCAAATCAGCAGTCAATTCTCGCAGCCCTGGATTCTTGAAAGCCATATGAAAATGGTAAAAATGCAAGCGACGTAATAAAAAACTTTTTATGCAAGATTCATTCATACAGTTTACAGTTCCTAAGGAGGATTAGAAAAAGAGTTTTTACAGAAAAATACAGAAAGTTAGTTAAAAGATATATTTTTTACATTTTTCGATAGAGTCCTCGCACCCCTTAGAAGCCAGATTCGCACCTGCTAGGGGTACAAACACATCCGCTTAATAATTCTTGCGTTAGATAAACAATGTCGATTTAAGTAATCATTCTTCTCGTTTCTTGCTCCTCATTATACGGCTCTTAAATATCTTGTTGTATTATGCTATCCTGCTCGGTCTGCTGCACAATTGTTGAAGTACACTTTTTAATTTAGCCTTTTGATTTGAAAATTTCATATAATTCGTCCTTTTTTCATTAGCCTTCATCTTCCAAACTAAACTTGCAATTCACAATATCTCGTTTTCTCTACATCTTTTGGGTGCTTCCGATATACATGGATCCACCGCATGGTTGTAATAGTGCTTGCTCTATTCTCATACCACTGGCTTTGCCTGTAATTAATAATATTGATAATAATTTATGATTCATTAATTGCCCTTTGCGTGACAGATTGTGACTTTGCTTAATAATTTCGACGCATAACTTATGTACAGTAGTGGTGCGCTTATTATTGGTATACTAATTCTACTGTTAAGTAATCCTTTTTATTCAACCCAATTATTTAGACCAACCCAGGTGTATTATCGCTCCTTATCTTAAATATTCAATGAATATGCATTTTAAATACCATATCACGTGAAGGTGTTTTATTGGTCGATGCACGTGCCTGATTTGTTGCGGGAGCTTGCTGCGTCGCTATTGGTCGCTGTCAACAGCCGCGAGCCAATCATCGCATAGTGGGCGTGGCTACTTGACTTGAGTGCAGAGTACAGCGAGTAGTCGGACAATGATGGCACGGCACTCATTATAGCATAAGCCACTGCAAGTGAGAACAATTATGACTGTAAGTTTTCAGTTCAATGACTGGGAAATATTTGTGTCAATCTCAATTGGCTTCAAGTGAATCTTTCTATAATATTTTCACAATTTTATAATAAGAAGACGTTTAGATTTTAAACTACGTTTCACCTCGAATTTATCCATTTAGCTCATACTGAATAAATAACATAATGTAAAAATGAATTATAATAACTGTTGTGAATATAATTAATACAGCAATAATAACAATTACAGAAATTATAATATTATTAATAACAATGATCATCAAATCCAGTGACGGCTAAATCCAGTGACGGCTAAATCCAGTGGTACATTTTGTGACTCTTCAGTCCCCCCGGGTCCCTCATTGCTGCTACCACTGTCTGAATCATAGTGTGACTGACAGCTGTGCTGGGAAGCCGAGTGCAGCTGCTGCTCTAACTGCTCGCTGCCAACAGCTGCTGAGCAAGCTGGCGGGCAGACAGCAGGTGGCAGCAGCTGTAGAGGAGAGCAGCTGTTGGCTGGCAGCTGGCTGCGTTCATTGCGCCGGAACTTGGCGCGCCGGTTCTGGAACCACACCTGGCAGCACAGCATTCACCTTGCGTTCATTCGTCTACAGACATTCATGTCATATATATAAAAATGCATGAGTTGAGCGTAGAAAGAGAAAGCTTCAAGTTCTGGTCAGTTTCTCCTACACATATAGGCAAGCAATTGCAATACTCGCAAATATCGCAATAAATTCAGTTTTTATCCCATATTGCCAGTGGCGGCGCCAGGCTTTTTCCGATGGGGGGCTGAGGAGGGGGGCTGAGGAAAAAGTTGAGAGGTCATGGCGAAACATGAAGAGCTACACTCGAACGCTGACTATATAATATCATAATAAGGGACTGAGGCACACTGATCCAGTCCTCGAACCAGCCCCCCCCCCCCAAGCCCCCCTTGGCACCGGCACTGGTTCCACTGAGTCTAGCGCAGTGGTTTGTGACTTGTTTTTTCTCATTCACCATTTCATAATGTCTTCAACCATTTCTTCATTTGTTCCCAGACTGCGCTGAGAAATCCAATAAATTCAGTTGTTACAACAAATAAAATATGAGGAAGTCACGAGACACGAAAATAAACCAATTCGAATTGGTAAAACACACAGTTGTCCTTCTGTCCGGTGTTTAATTTCCCACTTGACAGCCCTTCCAGTGGGAAATTCTCCACGAATCACAAGGACCATGCTCTAGACCAGTGGTTCTCAGCCTTTGCCAGAGTTCGCACCGTTTTCAAATCAGCAGTCAATTCTCGCACCACCTGGATTCTTAATAGTCGTATAAAAAATATATAAAAAACATATACAAGACGAACGGCACAATATCAAATATAATCGGCATTCATTCATACAATCTTAAGTTCCTTCAAGTATTCTATATTTCTCTGAGAAATGTATAAAGCATAGGTAAAACATATCCTTATATTTCACAGGAATCCTGGCAACCCTTGAGAACCAGGTTTGCACCCTCTAGATGTGCAATCACCCCGGTTAAGAAACCCTGATCTTGAGAATAAAAACAGTGTGTATATATAGCACACGGGGAGATGAGCCAGCTATTATTAATTGTTGCTGGGTTTTATCAGAGGTATCATTGTCACATTGTCAGAATATCACCGGGACTTAGAGCTCTGTTCACCTGGATATTCAGTTGAGCATACACTCGAGTATATGCATAGAACTGTCAACCGAAAAAACGTTTAGAGATGTAAAGTACAAATACAATTTAGACCAGGCACCTCAAGCTCAAATGAAAAGATGGGACTTTTTTATATAGCTGGCACGCGGGCCAGATCTATACCGTAGAATGAATCGATCTACAAAAATCAGGGACTTAAAAGCAACAACAACAACAAATGTATTTGCTATAGCGCACAAAGTAATCAGAGGCGCGAAATATAACATACCAATGGGCGGGAAAAAAGGAAAATATAATTAAGTTGCTCGGCAGGGGAGAGTCAAAATGAGCTATCCAAGAAAGTCAACATACACTATAATAAGCAGAAGAAAGGTTTCGTGGAGTAAGTGGACAAGCATTATACAAGTACATGTTTAAATACACATACTCGTGCACGCTCTTATATACGGGCAGTAATGATACAAGTAAAACAGACGCGAACAACACTGACAGATCCAGAACACAATATTGGAGGGGACGCACCTCAAGTGGTAATTATAGAGTTAATGAACAAAATGATCGAACAAGTTAAACTAAGTGGGGGCACAAGAAAGAGCAAATAACAATATGAGGGCTAGTGAAGTCGAAATGGAGCAAGAGGGAACGGCAAGTATAGCAGATATTTGTGCAGTGAAGTAGAAAAGGACACGTATAAGTTCTTGTCCAGTATGTGAGGAGGTATAGAATTATATACACGAGGAGCAGAGAAAAAGCACGATTTAGCGGACCATTTAGATTCATGGAGAGCAGGAGGGGAGACAAGGGGAACAGGACGACGGCTAGAAAGATTGGTGTTACAGGTTAGTAGCGAAGACAGGTAGGCAGGAGGAGAAGACGTGTGAAGAAGTTTGTATACAAGGCAACATAGTTTAAAATGAATTATAGACTTGACTTCAAGACTTAAGAATAGAAGATGCAGAAAAACGGATGTCAATGCAAATTAAATAATGTGTAATAAAGCCGCATTATATAATATATCCGAATATATCTATGTCTAGTTTGTTAATTATATTGGCGGGCCGAAAGAAAATGTTTGGCGGGCCGCCTGTTTGAGATCCTGTTTGAGATGTTCACACAAAAACCTGACAGTATTCGCGGTGATGTGGCCGACACGCAGAATGACGTGGTCCATTGGAGGCGAAGTGGCGAAGCTAAGCTTTATGCCGCCCGGGGCAGTAATTTTCTGTCACCCACCATGCATGATTGAGGCTCACTTAGCAGCAAGAAACTGCGCTTCAAAGCAACTCTAATGGAATTAGCAGGTCCCTATGTTGTTATAGCTGAAAAAACGAATTCCTTATATCAGTGCATACCTATCAGTGTATCAGTCAATCCCTTATATTCCAGTCACCTATTCGTAGAATATTATTATGTTCAATCGAGCTTGCCTTCATTCAGCTCTTAGTTATTTGAGATTAAAACAGCAATTATAAAATGGTATATTCAGAAATGTCACCAAGATATTACGTTAATTCAAAGTCTTCGGCAGCTCTTGTGCCGCCCTGGAGAACGGCGCCAAGAGAATCGCAGGCTGATCGTGTGGGTTCATTTCGGCCAACATCGACTAATATCATATTTATCATTTTCCAGCTATCCCGCCGACGTACAGCTCGCTGCAGTCAATCCAGGCGGCTTTATCACATGACATGCTAGAATAATGAACTGATGGACGGTCAAGGGCTGGATCATAGTGAAACCCTGTCAATAATATAGGCTACTAGCATTAAAACCCGCCCGTTGTGCGGAGCAATTCATAAAAATATTGCAAATCAAAAATAAATAAGGCAAACTCATAAAACCCTTAATCAATTAAAAAGTCTAAATTTCATTATTTTAATTTTATTTTGACAAAATATTTTCACTCAGCCCGCCTCATATTTAAACCCGGCCGACGTGCGGAATAATTCAGAACTCGAACACCATCCGTTCTGGTTCTTGAAGTCAAATCCATTAGTTTTGTATATGAATTCATTCTGCACGGTGAAATTGAACGTTTTATTGCTGCCCGCGGGACATTTATATTTCATAAAAATGAGCCATCTCTTCGTTTGCGTTTGAAGCCCCTGATCATTGAACCAGCGAACCATGAACCAGCGCAATTATGTCACCTCATATTCAAGCATACATACACAGACAGACAAATAATTTCTTCTTTATGTATATATATAGCATTAAAACCCGCCCGTTAAAAATTCCTTTTTTTATATGAACCATTTGAAAAAATTAACTTAAAAATGGAAACACTTTTTTTAAGCCCGCCCGTCGTGCGGAACAATTCATACAATAAAATTCATATTTGAAGTCAAATCCATTGGTTTTGTGTATGGATTAATTCTACAGGGGAAATTGAACGTTCTATTGTCTATATTTGCTGCCCACGGAGCAATTTTATTAAAAAAAACTTTTATTAAATGAACCATTTGAAAAAATGAACTAAAAACACTTTTTTTAAACCCGCCCGTCGTGCGGAACAATTCATACAATAAAATTCATATCAAATCCATAAAATATAATGAATACAAATTGAAAACCAAAAAATGTAACCTTTAAATATCTTAACCAATAGAAAAGTCTAAATGTGAATTTTTTTGTTCTTATTTTGACAAATACTATCCCTCAACCCGCCTGATATATAAATCTGCCCGTCTTGTGGTATAATTCACAACACTAACACGAAACAAACAATGAAAGATGATGAAATCTTTTCATCAGAATGTTTCCAAACTATATTTATTACTTAACATCATTCCCCAATATCATTTGCTTAAGTACTATTTTACTTTTACCGCTATAATATTTATTGCTAAAATTTATATATTTTCCGCTATCATTACAACCCAATATAACCTGAGTCAAACCTACCCAACCCAACCCAACCATCCAATCTTGACCGCACCCAGCCTAGTCTGAGGTGATTTAACTTATTAGTTTGTGATCACAAAATATACTGATGCGGTCATAATTTGTAATCAGAAGACTGAGATTATCTACCCCAGGGGTCCCAAACACGCGGCCCACCAATACTTATATCTCAACCCGCCAATATAGTATCAGAACCAAACTGTAAGGCAGCTAAATTCACATTTGTTGCATAATGCGATATAATTATACACCATTATCATATTATCTCATAGTTCCCGGTTAATGCTTCCACTAATGCATCATATTCATACAGTTGTTATTTTTTGGATTACACCGATATTACAGCCCTTGATATTACAGCCGATATTATATTATGCAATCTATATTCTGCTACGAATTATTCCTAATACATATATCATCAGATCGAAAAATATATTTAAAGGTTCACATCATTCTCCAAAATCATTTGCTTAAGAGCTATTCTACTTTTATCGCTAGAATATTTACTGCTAGCAAAATATCATATACCTCGCTATCATTTAAACCCACTCTTTATAGATACATTTAAGCCCGCACGTCGTGCGGAACAGTTCATAAAATATAATTAATATTCAATTCATAAAAAAATTAGTGAAAATTGAAAAATACAAGCAAACCCATAGGAAAGTTTTAGCCAATATATAAGTCTAAATGTGAAATTTATGTTTCAATTTAGAAAACAATTTAGCATTTTACCCGCCCGTCGGGCGGAACAATTCATATGTAAATATTGAGGACAATAAAGCCTTTCTATTCAGTATAGTGTAGCATTAATTAAACTGTACCCAATGAAACCACACCATCCATGCTTGGAGCAAATATGATGCATTCTTAATTGTGATTGGGCTTCAGTGAAATTTAATCGGTGTATATTCATGTGTAATCGCAAGTGCGCATAATAGCTGTAAAATTAGTAATATGTGCTTTTGACTTTACACCGCCGTAACTTCCTTCCGATTTTGTAGAACACAAAATTCTCTACACAGTAGTATATTCCTGTGTAATCGCAAGTGCGTAAATTTTTATTGGACTTCATTGAAATTAAATCAGTGTATATTCATGTGTAATCGCAAGTGCGCATAATAGCTGTAAAATTAGTAATATGTGCTTTTGACTTTACACCGCCGTAACTTCCTTCAGATACACTTTGGAAAATTACAAATTATACTGCATTGTAGAAAACACAATTTCCAGCACGATGGTAGAATTTATTTTTATATGTAACAAATAGTTACTGAGAAATAGTAGAAAAATGAATAAATTTTAGTCGCCCGATGTTCAAGTGTAATTTTGGATGTATTTGAGAATTTTGCCAATTTTACACGTTTTTGTATCATTTGTGGGTATAAATTATACCTTTTCTTGTAGAACACAAAATTATCTACACAATAGTATAACTTTTATAGCTGTACCGTTGCTGGTTTATGAGGAATAGATAGCGGAATATTGACCAAAATATTCACTTTTTGTGTGCTAATTTTGCCTTTTTGACTTTGTCATTTACACTTCACACCGCCGTAACTTTTTTTAATACACTTTGGAAAATTAAAAATTATACTGTGTTGTAGCAAACACAATTTCCAGCATGATGGTATTATTTATTTAGATGTGTAATAATTATTTTTTGAGAAATAGAGAAAAAAGTATAGAAAATCGGACGCGTGGAGTTTAAATATAATTTTGAATGTAGATTGAATTTTTTTCCATTTTATAGCTATATAGCTAGACAGCCCTGCAAATGCCTATTTGATTAAGATGTATGACCAGCCTGTGCGCATCTGACCAGACCTTACCAAGTGGCGGCACCAGGGGGGGCGTGGGGGGGTGGACTGAAGCCCCCAAAAAGTGTCAAGCCCCTCTAAGCCCAAACTAAAAAATCTTAACCATGAACATTTATAGTGTAGAGGTCAAAGGCCTAAGTTACAGCTGCTACACGGGACGAAGCCGAAGCTTATGGACGAAGCCGAAGCACAGGTGTGACCCGTGCAGCTCCCTACTACCGCAGAACCGACCCTCTCCACGCTATGGCGCCACAAGGACGAAAGACGTATTAGAGAGGGCCACATTCACAGAATGCATGACACAACACATGACTGATATATGGTACCCATTTGGTGCTGCGTGAACAGGGGCTGTTGGATTATAGAATTCGCCCAAGAAGTTCTGCTCGGTCGGATTACGAACCACGGACCTCCCACTTGTGAGGTGGGTGTGCTACCACTACTAATAAAATAATAATAATACCACTACACCACGGAGTACACAAAGTTCCTCATATTTCGCCAAGCCTCCGCGTTTTTTCTCAGCCCCCATCGTAAAATCCTGGCGCCGCCACTGACTAGTTATCAGCTTGACTATCATTGACAGCTAAAAATATGCAAATAGTTGAGATGCCGAAATTTTCAACCGAGCCGGAATTCTCGCAGATTCATAAACAATAACCAATTCAATGAATCGACACAGGAAATAAGAAAAATAAACACAAGTTGTGCAATAAAGTGGAGACAATTGATCCAGCCAACTTCACTGGTCTACACTGAATGTATAATGTACAGCGTTCAGCTGGCTATCTTCTGAAACACTACATTTCGATTCGTCAATAAAAACTGCTTTCTGATTCGCACAAATCGCTGGCATTACTGGCGGCTGGCCACCCACGACGACTGTCGCGTCACTCTGACGACAGCGACGCTTGACAGCTGCTGGCTGCGTCGACATCGACGATGAGCGACGCGACGGCGCCGACGCCGCCAATTAACAGCCAGCCGGAGCGACGCGTGCCAGCCCGTCATATCGTCGATTTCGACGATGCTTGACGACCGCCAACGTCGCTGTCGACAGTTGGGCGGTGCACACAGCCACAGGAAACAGGCAGTCAACACAGACGCACACACACACATACACATACACACACACAAATTGTCGCACACACAGAGGAAGCGGGGTCCATATGTCGAGCGATGGTGGGAGGGATGAATGAAGTAGGACATTGGTTATATAGCTGCATAAACAACTAAACGCTACAACCAAATAACGCACAATTATGCGGATCAACTAGAAAATGTTCTAATTTAGTCGAATTCAGTAGCGGAAACAGAGTGCAATCTGAGGGGGGCTGAATCATGTATGAGTGACTAGGTAGCGTGTGAAGGTTATGACTTGATACATTTTTCAATGCTATATGCACGCAATTACACACATAATAATGTGCGAATATGATTTGCGATAATTAAAATATCAGCAAATTATAAAAAAAAAATATTTTTCTTGGCGTTTTTAGTAAACTTCTTGGTTATGAGGAGTTGGGGTGGGGGCTTCAACCCCCTGAGCCCCTCTGGATCTGCCAGTGGTCGAATTCCATCAAATTGCACATGTAGTATTGACAGCTAGTATAAACGAGTGATTTACTAGGGCCGGCTATAGACATTACCATATGAACAGACATATTACTAGGCATAGACAAACTAGGCGACCGCCTACGACCCCAGATTGATGAGGATCTCGCACAAGAATCATACAGGAATTCACATCTACGCATTCGCATTGACAATTGCGATTACTATTGCATCGGAGACTACTGATGTGTTCAACACGGATGAAACGGCATTCTCCTGCAAACTGCAGTATACCTAAACCAAGGTGTCCAGAGGAGAACGTCGTGCAGCTGAATAATTTTCTGAGGTAATGAAATTGTATTGGTGGAATCATATGAGAATGATGCAAAGTGGCAAATAATAGGAGAATATTTGTGAAAAATGAACGATTTACAGTGAAAAGGGTTAAACATTGATACGGAGCACACCTCCAAATAGCGGAAGCCTCCAAATAGCGGATTTTCTTCTCGGTCCCTTCGAGTGCGCTATTTGGAAAACTGACTGTATATTCATATGCACATATAGATGCCGGTGCTTCAAGGGAGTAAGCAGATAAAAGGAAGGAGAGAGCGCGCATGTGTAAGAGAAAGCGTCAGAGAGCAGTAGGTTCTTGCTTGATGGTAATGTAGACTGCGACGGACCATGACCTGTGCAGGTGCATGCAGTGTAAGTTGACTGAGCGCGTTGCAGTAGCATGTTGCAGTGGCATGTTGCAGTGGCATGTTGCAGTGGCATGTTGCAGTGGCATGTTGCAGGCAGTTACCATGACCATATCATCATCACTCGCTCAACACACCACGTCAACTTACTACAGTGTGCATGCGAGTATGTGTGTCCGTGTGCGAGCGCGAGTGTGTGTCAATGTGTATCTGTATGTGTATACTGGCTCTGTCGGTGTGTGTGTGTGTGTGTGTGTGTGTGTGTGTGTGTGTGCGACATGCGCATGCTAAAATTAGGCTGCGTTTCAATGTTGTACAATGAATTTGCGAAATTTGCGAATTGGCAATTTTGCGCAGTTTCATCTCAATCTCGCTATTATGCACGTGTTTCTATATTGTTCTATTTATTAACAATTTCGACCAGTTTGTGATCAAGTCCAAGACGACATCAGCAGCAGCAGGCAGCAACTGGCGTTGATTTAACCTGGTCATTTTCCAACTTTCTG